>JACMIG010000328.1:0-35681 GCA_014805385.1 Levipalatum texanum
ATTGAAAAGAGGCGGCGATGCACCACCGATCAATGTCATTTGATTGGAATTAGTCGAACTGGCACTAAATTCTTTCCATTCTAAATTCTTTCCAAGTCCATTCTAAATTCTTTCCAAGAGGCACTAAATTCTTTCCAAGTTAGAGAACTTCCATAACGGTGAGTGAGTTCCCATTCAATCAAGAGAGTTCCTTGCGCAGTCAGAGGCACTACTAAGCATCCGTTGGGGATAACACGTGGCTTTCGATTGAGCAGGCCCCCGTCAGGTCAGACTCATAGGAGAGTCAATCAATGAGACTCCTGATCATTGTCTCGATGATCGAGACGGAATGACCTACGTAGGTGATTCCGTCTGAAATCACCTGACTGAAATGACCTGATTAGGTGATTTCGGTTTAGGTCACCGAGGAGAAATGACCTGATCAGGTCATTCCAGTCTCGGTGACCTAGACAGTAGGTGATTGCTGATCGGATGATCGACGTCGGTCATTCTGTCTAGGTGATCTATCATTCGAGACAATTTAGGTGATTTTGACGAAATGACCTATGCTCGAGACCTGATCTGCCAACACTAATAGATATGTAACACGATAAAAATACCATAAAATGGATTACTTTACCCGACTTTCTCAGAAAGTAAAAATATATTTATTAACTGCATCTCAACAATACACTCAAGGCTTGAGGTTGCGGCAGCAGAGGGTAGCCATCTTTTTGGGGGCACAAACTTCTTCGTTGATTCCGCCGAAATGGTCCTTCGCCTTCGCGTGCTTGCTGCCGTTGAGCTCGGACTTTAACCTGGGACCAGAAATTGCTATTTCGTCATGACGCCAGTTCTACACACGCGAAGTTGCCCAATTAAAAACCAACCTGAAATGGTCCACAGCTTTAAATCCTGGTTCGCAGTTGATGTAATGTTGGCCGCCGGACTTCTGGCCTCCGCCACAACCAGTGAAGAAGCATTCCTGTTGCTTCGAGTGAACAGCGATGGTGAAGCGTTGGCTGCCTTGATAGTGGGATGCCTTGGAGGCGCATAGAGAAGGGACAATTATAAGGAGAAAAGGAAGGAGACGACGGAACTGCGTCATTCCACAGCAGTAGAGGTGTTGGAATGTGAGCAGCAGTAACACACAGTCGGCTAGGAATATGCCAGCTCAACTAAAGCAGCGTCAGCTCAATTCAGTTCGTGGGCAAAATGCCTTTGTTGAAACACGAAAGAGTACCAATACAAATTGGTACTGTTTGGGGCTGCGCCTTTGGGATGCTTTATCGCATTCACATCGATCTTATATAGATGTACGAGAGACTAAACATTGTGGGAAAAGGGAGAAGGTGATTGAGAAATGAGAAACGCTATGAGAAACGAAATTCACATGAATAAGCGACAGGCAAAGAAGATACTCCCGGGGAAAATAACTACAGCTATGGGCGATCGAAATCAACATTACAAATTCCTATCTAATCAAATCGATATTGGGATCAGATTATTATCAGAATCGTTAGCGATACATCATCCAACTCTCCGGGACAAAACCTGCACAGAGCTCATGGTTGCCAGCCGATGAGTTCCCTCTCTGCGCTGAATTTATCTTTAGAAAATTCCCAGATCGTTCTGTGTTAAACAGTTCACGAGAAAACGCTGAACACGTTTATTGAACATTTGTAATCAGACTCCACGGCAGCACAGGACAGACTTCGTGACCACAATCTGCTCTTGCGTCTGAGGCAAGCAAGCCGCAAGATTGTCCACGCCGTCAGCCTTGCGGTTTTTCATGCCGAGTCCAAACTTAGCCGCGGCCTCAACGTGCGAGTGATACTTGAAATCTTCCTTCTTCCTGAAATCATTGCTAATTCCTACGGAACCCTGCCGCACTCACTCAAAATAGCCGATATCTGAATATTGCGCGGCTACATCTTCGTGAATGTTCATGTCAGATCTGTCAATGCTCTCTC
Source organism: Levipalatum texanum (assembly GCA_014805385.1). NCBI lineage: Eukaryota > Metazoa > Nematoda > Chromadorea > Rhabditida > Diplogasteridae > Levipalatum > Levipalatum texanum. The sequence goes on from JACMIG010000328.1 coordinate 1,953, forward strand.
TATCTACTAGGGTTGGCCAGACTAGTGTCGAGTACTCGGTAAGAACGAGACAGTGACTGCAGACAAAACGAAAGACTCGACTGCTTGCCGAGGCCTCGGCAAGCTACCGAGAGTCTCGTCTAAATTTCCTTCAGTCTTCTCAGTTTTTCGCCCGTCTCATTCCTTGTACAGGAATGCGGATCACTCTATTATCCGCGTTCCAAGGCTTCCTGAATATTCATTCCGCTTGCAATAATTCCGCCTCTAACTTTAAAAAGAGGTCTATGGTTACAATCTTTCGAGTTTCGACTAAAAGTTATAACTAACATGTCTGGAAAAATTCAGCCCAATATTCATTATCGTTTCAGAACGAATATTTAGAAAGTCTTGGAACGCCGATAATACTTAATGAGATATTCTCTCAGCAGGGGGATCCAACGCCTTCGGCGGTGGGTCCCCCCTGCTGTTAGATTTATTTTTAGAAAAACAATTTTTTCATTCGTTGATAGTCATTTCGTTTCGAAGATTAAAATGAATTTAACTTACAATTTTTCGCGGCAGCGTTTTTTCGAATCCTTCACTTGATTCATTTCATTGACAGCGTAGCATATAGTGAAGAAACACTCAACCTTCGATTGTGGTAGGTCATTCGGTTTGGCGGTAATGTTGAATGGCCAGCTGCCCGCGTACTTCACCTCTGCACGGTAGGTGCAGGATACATGGACGGCAAGGAGAAGAAGAAGTAGATGATAAATCATCTCGTGTTGTTGTAAAGTCGAAAAAGGGCAGATTTATATAGTGCCAGAAAACGATCATCAAGGTATTGTGTCTAACAGTGTTAGATTTCATGGCAGATTTTTATAGTGCCAGAAAATAATCATCAGGCGGTAACGTGTCTACAGTGTTAGATTTCATCGGTTCGTTACCCACTTTGAGCCTTTTGCGGACGGTATGTCCTACCGAACGAACAGAGGCAAAACTTGGCAACACAGACTAATTAACATCACAGACAGGCAGAACCTGAAAATCCAATCAGATTCTCCCATAAACTCCCTACTGCCCAGTCCGGGGGAAAGAGGCATGCAATTTCAAACTCCAACACCAATCAATGGATGGCCAAATAATTAAATGCGATTCAGGAAGTAGTGGCATCTTTATTGCGGAGTTCGCAAGGTTATCGTAGGCACGTGGACAATGCTCAAACTGTCGAGAAAGTTATTGCCCGGTACTAAAGTGATGCGAAGGCGACGCGCGAACTATTCGGCGGTGAGTAAATCCCTTAAAAGCTTCATGAATCAAGTGCAATAGACCATTCATTGCGCTACTTATCACGAAATGAAATCACGAATCAGTATCAAAACAAATACTTTGAACGCGTTGATTGAGCATTCCTCAAATTGATTGGATTATGTTATCAGAGTGAACGACAACTGAGAATAGAATGCGACGGCACAGTTTTTCCTGGGGGGGAGGGGGGTAATCGTGAGAAGTAGAAGGTATGGATGAACAATCATGCCGCGTTTTGTTGCAGAATACAGAGTCGGATCCTTATGTCGTTTCCATCGATTTGATTGGCGGTTCCTCCTGCCGAAGAGAACAATGGCAATAATCGGCAATACTGAACAATGGGTGTAGCCCAGGCAATGGTAGAACAGGAAAATCAAAGTAGATTTTCGCCTAATCTCTCACATTCGACAGTCATCTTATTTGCGAAATGAGCGCAGATCATTTTATGGCAGTTCGTCAACACAACTCGCGTGTGGATGCATTGCTGCTGTGAAAACAAGAAACAATATCTAAACAAAATAATATATCTTTTGAACACGTTTATCGACCATGTGTTAATGAACGCAGCTGGTTAGAAGGGACGGCAGCAAAGGACAGATTTACCCAGCACATTCTGTCCAGAACGCTGGAGCAGGCACACCGCATTCCTGTCAACGCCGTTCGCCTTGCGGTTCGCCATTCCGCCTCCAAAATGATGTGCGGCCTCAGCGAACGCGTGACCCTCGAAATCCTCCTTCTTCCTGAAAAATATAATCAGTAGTACATAGAGGACCCAACTACGCACCCAAAAGTTCCGATATTTGTATAACTGGCAGCAGCATCTCCGTCAATCCGCATATCTGACCTGAAATGCTCTCGCTACAGGAATAAGGAATACCCTTCTTGCAACGAGATTCACTAATTGTCGAACATTGTGATCGATAATTCTGACTTACATTTTTTGACGGCACCGCCTCATCTCATCTTTCATTTCGCTGTCCGTATAGCATATTGTGAAGAAGCACTGAAACTTCGCCGAATCATCCGTTTTGCTTTTGATGTCGAAGGTCCAGCTTCCTCCGTACGAAACATATCCACGGAAGGCGGAAGAGGCATGGATCGCAAGGAGAAGAAGCAACAGATGATTGATCATATCGAGTTGTTATAAAATCAACATTTAACAATAGCCATCAGAGCCTGAAAATCCAATTAGTTTCTCCCATAAATTCACACATACAGTCCGCTCTGGAGGGAAAGTGCCATGCTATTTCAAACACCAACGCCAATCAATGGATTACGAAATAAGCTAAGTGGGAATTATATGCGATTCAGTAAGCTGTAACACCTTTTTACTGATTCCACCAGTTTGTCGTATGCGACTAACTTTACTGGAATTGCGCAAACTTTCGAGCAAGTTATTTACCGATACTAAAGTGATGCCGAGACGCGCGCGAAGTATTGTCGGCGGAATAAACGTTCCGGACTGTACGCTCATCGCCCTGCGTTCTCTCTCAACTATTCTCTCGTTGCCTTGCGGTTAGAGAAACGAGAGAACAGTGGAGAGAGATCGCAGGGCGATGAGCATACAGTCCGGAACGTTTATTCCGCCGACAATATTCCTTCTTTTCAGTGGCCGAACTGATGCGCTTCGCGTGCTACGGCATCTTCTTCCTGTTGCACGTTGTCACGGGCATCCACTACGTCCGCCTCTTCGTGAAGATCACCGGAAGGAACAGGTTACTTACATAGGTTTATATCTTATTAACTTTGTTACTTATTAAAGCACTTAGCTACGAATTAACTGTACAGGTTATTCACATACTTATAACATAATACTTAGCTACTTATTACTGGAGTTGGTTATTACATACTCGAAGATTCAACTTAATCTTATTTAGTCCGTTCTCATTGCTAGCATTTACCTCAGATTTTATAACATTTTTAAAACTCCTAGCTGCTCAATTTCGTTGAGAAGTACGTTTTGAATATGTTTCGAGGCAATCGTCTTTTGACCTCAACTCCTTGCAGCACCCGCCCATCCTCCAACCTCTCCACCATCTCTCAGAGCATCTCCGAGATGCCACCCCTCCCCAAGTACTCCGATGTCGTGATTACTGTGGAGGAGAAGCAAGCCCCACCACCCGCCTATGACGAACATGCTGCGAATTAACTTATTCATAAGCAACAACATCCAGCTCGAAGCATGCAAATGACAGGATGCGAGCGCTTTTCCATCTAGCGTGCACCGTAAGTCATCTGTATTTTCAAGAGTTTGATTTCGCCACTTTTATGCTTCCGAAAATATTCAAAGAAAAGAAAGGTATGAATAATATTTATTGGATCCCATACACCATTCACAACCGGTATCAATACAATGATAAAATAATTACATCATTATGTACAACATTCGGCACCGGTGAAATAATCAGCGTTTCAAACGCGTCAAATATTGCGTTCCATGCGGAGAACTTGACCATATAGCACTGGAGATGCTTGCTCTGTAGCTAGAGACAGCTTTGTTAGCTAGCAAGGAGACAACACCACCCTGACTGACTTGCATGGTTACAGAACACCCTCGTTTCAATCCGGAATTACAAGCCCCTGTAGGGTTGATGCGCAAAAAAAACAGAGCGAAGAGAAAAGGGTGAAACTGAGCGCGCTCTCCAGAACGATCAATTAGCGGCGCATCCTGCAGCAGTTTCCTCCGCACTGTGAGAATCCACTCTGGCAGGAGCAGGAGGAGGAGGAAGAAGAAGAGGAAGCCGAGCACGGAGTCACGATCTGTGTAGCCTCAACAATTCAGAGTAAGATTCGTGTTTTTCAGGTTGCGATTCAAAATATAATCCATGTATAGAGTTCTATTGAGTTACATCTTACAATTAGGGAATCATTGATTTCACCCCGATGATCTTACAAAGAGTCATACCTGCTGACACGTCTGCTGGCACGTCGCTTCGCAGACAGGGATGCATGTTGATGCCGGTTGAGTCTACAATGTGATTGCTCCATCATGATCCTCAAAGCTGGTCGATTCATAGTAAGGTGGTAAAATTGGATATTACCTGCTGGCACGTTTCGGTGCATGTTGCCTGGCAGGCCGGGACGCATTGGGCCTGAAAAGAGCGCATTACTTTACCATAACGGTCCATTCAGGCGAATTGAGCTCCGCTCTTCAATTACCGATATCTGGATGTAGATCGGAGCAGGAGTCGTGGTTGTGGTCGTAGCAGCTGCCGGAGCGCAGAGCGTCGCACAGGACGGAGGGCAGGTCTGCAAACTCGTTGTGTGCGCAGTTCATGCTACTTTTTAGTTGTGAGAAGTGCTCGCGATTTGTAACTCATTGTCAGTGCACATTGTACTGCGTACCGTGCGTGCGGTTCCAACCCCTATTGAAAGGCTGTGAGAAGAATAAGCGGGAAATTTTTTCGGTTTCTTTAAAGATTGTGGAAAAAAATTTGAATACCTGCAAACAAATCGGCGTGACGCACGCGGCCTGACATTGCTGCACGCAGGTTGGCTGGCATTGCTGCTGCTGAAAGGAAAGGTTGATCTTTGCCTTCTTGCCTCTAGTCTACTTGGGCTGGTTGCTGAACGATCACGATGATGGGTGCAGGAGTAGTTGTTGTCGTTGTCGTAGCCGATGCCGAAGGTTGGGACAGCATCAGCTGAATTGGATCCTACTTCATTTAGCCTCGTTGGAAGAGATCGGTGATACTAGCGAGCCGAAGAATCCGGATTAACCCTAATGCAGATGGGTGAGCAGGTCGGCTGGCACGCAGGAGGGCACTGCGGAGCGGAACATGCAGGTTGACAGTCGTTCTGAAGGGGGTGGCCATAATTTTGTGCATAGTGAACGGTCTTTTATTTATCATCAGCTCGCCTTTTGCGTTAATACTTCGCTATGTGTTGAAAAATGAAAGAGTGGGAGCAACCTTACTGTCATTATGGAAATCTTCACCAGTAACATTTTCCACAGTTGCCCCAGCTCTGGCATTTTGACAAAAGGTTTGCGTGGTCGCGTTTTGTGACAACCGAGTAAACAAATACCTGACATGTCTGCGGGCAGCTGGGCTGCGATGAGCACGATGATGTACACTGTTGTGTGCACTGCGTGCAGGGGTTCTGAAAACAAAAGTGTCTTTCAGAGGTCGACGTTTCCAAAAAATGGGATACGTTGCCCGTACACCACACCTGAATTATGATAATTGGCATAGGCGCCTGTGTCGTTGTGGTCGTCGCGGAGGAAGGAGCACAAACAGGGATGCACAGCATTGAGACGCATTGCTGCAATGGAGCAGTGGTAAACGGCGCTAGTCCGAGTTTAGAGGTCATGAGTTCGACCCCCGATGGCGGCGTCTCTTTTGCTTACCGAGGTGCACTGCTGCGTCAGGCACTGGCTCTGGCAATTCTGCGTGCAGGAGTAGCACGTGACGGGTGCCTAGAAGGTTTCTTCACTACCATCTTTAGCACTGAGGGGGCGTGCTACTGTGCTCGGAGGATGGAGGATCTACCTGTGTTGTAGTTGTGACGCTGCATTGCTGCGCACAGATCGGCTGGCACAGCTGGATGCATGCGGGAGTGGCACAGGATGTAGCGCATTGCTGGAATTTATTTCGCCTAAACACTAACCCCTGCATAATGTGTTTGGTGTGTTTCGAGTAGAGGAAATTCTGAAAAGATAGTATGAAAACCTACCTGAACGCAAGTGGGCAGACATCCTGTGTTGGAATTAGACCCACAGTTGCAGCCACTAGGCGTGCACGAGCACTGGAAGAGAATACATCAATATCATTGACAACATGCAAAATTTCGAACCTGCCGCTTTGCGCGTGCAACAACTGCGGTAGATGCGGATTCACTTTCCATGAATGACTGAAATACGCGTATATCTATATCCGCTAAACAGGAGCTTCTATCAGAGAGTTTGCGTAAAGATCGTTATTAGAACCTCTTCAGCGAGTGAGACAGCAGCGCATGACACAGCCAGAGCGATTACCCACCGCGGCAGCATAGCTTAATGCTGTACCATACACAGGATTCGAAATAGAACAAGGATAATACGAAGCGCCAATAAAGTGATACAGCGAATGATGAATAGAGGTATTCAAAACGATGAAAGAAGTAACGAATGGCAAAATGCGAGAAACAAGGAAGACAAATGATAGCCATGCTCGTGTTCTTCGAGTTCCAACATGAACACCGCCCGCCCTTCCACTTCCTCTTATATTCGCGTCGCCCTAGCGCTAGGATACTGGAGGATCCTTTTTACGGCGCCAACAGTATACGTGAAGAATGGATGCCACAGCGTGAAGGTATCCAACCTTCGTCTGACCATGCTCCGTCTCTTCCAATTCCATTATCCCTCTCGCTTCTGGACACCAGAATACAGACAGGTCGAGCTCGGCACTTTTTGATACCTTCCTAGTGGCATTGAGATCCTGGATGTGACGTCTTTGATTCTCTGCGGCTCCTAGTTTGCTTTCACTAGCGTGTTGAAGATCTTGAGAAGAGAAGGAGACACGAAGAAGCAAAGACGGACGCTCAAACAGAAGCCCCAGACCGGTTAGAAGCGCCCTGCGTGGAGGGGGCAGTGAGAAAAGGAAACGGATACAAACTTGCCTGAAATTGAACGCCACCCACCGCCCGACTAGGGAAGTTCCCTACTCCCATTAGACTACAGGGGAGAACATAGCCTGATGAACGACGAAAAATGGAATATGAGTCCGTTCGCGTAAGGATCACCCACATTCGCCATGGAGCGGAACAACGCCCAATTTGTGGTCCCCAGGGGGTCACCTGTTAGTCGGTGGTAGAGGGGAATGGGACTAGCTGAAAATCACCCAGAATAGCCGGATTCGAATAATAGGTCGAGAGAGCGCTTCAGACAAAGGGAGGATGCTCGGAGCTCTCTAAATCGCAATTTTTATACCTTTTCAGCCATATCTCGACGATGGCTCAACCAATTTCGGACTTTTTATGCTCCTTTTGTTCGGCAATCGTCCCTTTTCAATAAGTGCAAGGTCATCCGTTTTCAACATAATCTTAACTGGAAATACGTGCAGAAGTAACATTTTCTTTACGAATTTCGTATCTTCTAACCGTTTCAATGCCCGTACTAGCGATTGATTGTTCATGCATGGCAGGGACAAGTTCTCAATTTTCCACCTAGTGCGCCCGGTGGAATGGTGTCGGGAGGCATTTTATCTCGTTCTATACGATTTTTCGACCGTTTTTCGTGCGATTTTAGAACCATGATACTCGTACCATGGATTGAAAAATATTCATGAGGTCCCCCTTACCTCAAAAATGTCGAAAAATATTTTTCTTCAAATTGCTCAAAAACTTCCCTAAACATCTTATTATGCCGAGCTGAACACTTTTTAGTCCATTCCGCTAAAGTTCATTTTTGCCGATTTCAGAGCATGATACGGGTATCATGGGTTCAAATCCACGAGCAAACAACTGCTCATGACCCAAAATTTGTATTTGACGATTAAGTTGGGGATGTCAAATAAAGAATAATGTGACTTTTTTCCGGTCCTAAAAGTGGTCTCCCTTGCATAGAGGCACGAAAAACGGTCGAAAAATCGTATAGAACGAGATAAAATGCCTCCCGACACCATTCCACCGGGCGCACTAGGTGGAAAATTGAGAACTTGTCCCTGCCATGCATGAACAATCAATCGCTAGTGCGGGCATTGAAACGGTCAGAAGATACGAAATTCGTAAAGAAAATGTTACTTCTGCACGTATTTCCAGTTAAGATTATGTTGAAAACGGATGACCTTGCACTTATTGAAAAGGGACGATTGCCGAACAAAATGAGCATAAAAAGTCCGAAATTGGTTGAGCCATCGTCGAGATATGGCTGAAAAGGTATAAAAATTGCGATTTAGAGAGCTCCGAGCATCCTCCCTTTGTCTGAAGCGCTCTCTCGACCTATTATTCGAATCCGGCTATTCTGGGTGAATTTCAGCTAGTCCCATTCCCCTCTACCACCGACTAACAGGTGACCCCCTGGGGACCACAAATTGGGCGTTGTTCCACCCCCTGGGTGAACCTTACGCGGACGGACTCATATGGCTGATAATGTATTTTTACTTTGTCATAACTGAAGCCTACTGACACCCTTGTCTTAGCGTCGAATGTTTTGGCAAGAAATCGTAGAAGATCGAAAAAAATCTGTTGTAAACTTTTTTCAATATAGTCCTGTCAGGCATCCCCCGGTGACTGGGCAAAAAGGCGTGGCTTCTGTGTAATCATTGGATGAGGCAAGGAGCCGTTCACGCGCTTATTACGCCAACACGCTTAGGCACTGTAGACTGATGTCTGTATGTTTGTGACAACGGAGACTACTCAGCGCACTACACGCACTTTTTGAGCTGTTGGTATTTCTTCTCTGAATACCGCCATTATGGAAATCGAGACCAGACACATGCCAAATTGCAAGTGCACTTTGACTAGACTCAGGCTAAAGTGCTTTTTGCTCCATTGTCCCCAGCTACATTTACAGACACGGAATGTTGATGCTACTTCTCCTATGAGATAGATCGTGTCATTGTGATCAGGTTTCATGGCATTCACATTCTTCATATCGGACGATTCAAAAATGTTCAGTTTCCAGACATTCCCGCTTCGTGGGGGTGCCAATGTTTTGCGAATCTCACAATCAGACGTTGGGTTCGCAGGGTTCCGCGAACTTTAAACTAGTCGCTTACCCTCCCTCCCTTGAAATACAGGAAGCGATCTGCTGTTTTTATCTCTCTATTCAGTCTGGCTCAACGAGAGCACACGTGTTTCTTGCATTCCACCCCTTCACTGCGTCTTTCCTTGTCTACCATGCTCAAACAGCCTCATTGAAGAAAGCTTCTGGCTAGATTGTAGCCAATAAGTTTTATATCGAAGTGCTTGCCACGGATCGCATAGAGCAGGATGAAACAGATGCTCCGAAATGAATTTTCAAGGCGATAGTTCAACCCTCCTGTGATTTCAAGACCATTCGATGAGTCGCGGAATTCCGTACAACTTTCATGTTGGATGTAACGGTTCGGAATGCAATGATTCAACATTAATTTATCTCGTTGTGGTATGCACAGATAGGAACGCTGCATCGCCACATAAATAATAATTAACACGTCCGAAGTCGTTGATCATTCAGCTCGCTCAATAATTCCTGCAGCACTGTCCACCGCACGCAGAGTAGTTGTTGGGGCAGGAGGAGCAGCCTGAAGAAAATAATTTGAATTTTGGTTCCGTGCCAATATATTTTGGCAGATTGCCAAAATCAATCGCTTATTTACCTCCGCAAACGTTGGTATTGCAGGGAGACTGGCAGGGGACGATGAGGGGCATGGAGCAGGAATTGCCACTGTACGAAGAGGAGCACGAGTTGGAGCAGGAGTTCTACAAAGATTGCGCTTTCTCGAAATTTGGGCACTTGAAAAGATATCTGCCATTCTCCTAATTCGTGACATTAAAAGCGCTATTCTCTGAAGTAAATAACATACACTAGTGAATTGAGAAAAACAGACACACAATGAGCATTCAAAGCGTACAAAGTGCGCAGTCCTAGCATTCATAACGTAAACAACGCGCACGTACCGAGCATGACTGCATGCAGGACGACGTCTGACAGCTATTGCTGCAGGACTGCTGGCACTGGTTGCAGGGGATCAACAGAAGGGCGGGTGCTTGTGTCGTCGTCTGGACGCAGATAGGCACGCACATCAACTGGACGCATTGCTGCAAAGGGTGGCGTAGTGGTAAGTGGCCCTGTTAGAAAACGATAGACGCGGGTTCGATCCCAACCTGCGTGCACTGCTGCGTGGGACACTGCGTCACGCACGACGAGACGCATTGTCCGCAGGACGACTGGAATATAGGAAATTTAAGAAGTATGAGTGAGCGCAAAATCTATGCCACTCGTTTGATCAGCTGAATAGGTTAAGATCGCCAAAAACTGTTTTTATAACTTATCGAGAAGACTGCAAAAAGGAGTTACCTGGCGCTTGGCCCTAACAAGAGGTGCCTTGGAATCGGCTCCATCGTAGTCCTCGTAGTCATCTTGAGCGAGCGCAACAGTGGCGAAGGCAACGACAACGAGGACGAAGGAGCGTGAGAACATGCTGAAGGAATCAAATTACATCGATCAGTAAAGTGCGAGCAACGTTGTTAGCTTAATAATGAACCTTGCTACTAACCTGAGATGTAGCAAAGGCAGGATAACTGTTGTCTTTCCTTGTCTCTGGCCTTATATACTTCATATGTAGTAGGGGGCGGGGACGTACAACATTACACACTGAACCGCATGGTGTCCTGACCTGTAAATCCCGGGGCAGACAGGATCTCTTTTTCTTGGTGGTCAACATTGCTCAAACTCATTGGGTATGGCATGCGTTGCTATCGACGTCAGGAACCTCTATCCACTTTGCTATCTCTTGCTTGAGTCGCATGATGAAGGATTTTGAAGCCAGAGAGCTAGGGTGGAACCATGTCCAACGCCCAAACGTCTCTTGTATCATCAGAAGTTTGCACGCAGAGGGTGAGCAAGCATCAAGGATCTATTTGCACCCCTCTTGACCCGTGCGTGTTCTTTGTTGTAGGTGAATATTTGGCTAATTGTCGTCACTGATCGTCTGGGCTCTACTCCAGCTCCAGTCAGAGAATAACCAAAGGAAGAGGGTTCAGTGCGACAGAGATTGCAGCTGCCGAAAGCTTCGTTTGAGAGTCAACAGCAAAAACTGTTCATGATCGCTGGTTGCTCGATCAGGACTTCTTCTGGCGACTCTCTGTATGAGATCCGCGACATGTTAACTCAAGGAAGCGAGATCAACTTGATTCCACTTTCACGGAACAGCTCATCAGATGAAATGTATAGGGGTTCGCCCTCAGCGTGATCATGATTTGACTTGTGATGATTTTTTTGCGGAATGCGAGTTGGACTTGCATTCTTCTAATTCGCTTTGATGTCATTTTCCTTGCTCCCAGTGCATTCAGTATTTATCTCCAGCCAAGTTCGTTATCATCAGAGGAAGCAGAGATTCTCTTGTTGCTGTCATGAAAATCAATTGTTATCCTGCAATCCCTTGACTTCCATTGTTTTCCAGATTGTTGCTCATCTGTATCATCCAAGTTCCTCCGACATGTAGTTCAGCAAGTACATCACTTTATCACCGTGTATGTACAGACAGTCACACCGGGGACAGGAGCTCTCTGCGGAGGGCTAGTGGTGAAACATAAATAATAATTAAAGCTGCGGCAAAGCTGAGCGAGCAGCAGTGGATACTACAACAAAGGTGGAGAAATCGATCAAGTCAGTCGAGAATGGTACTGCAGACCATGGTCGATAGACAAAGATTGACCTTGGAGGTTGAGCTATTAAGCTTAACCTTAAACTATTAAGCTTTAATCTTCTTAATATGTCCTGCAGCACTGTCCTCCGCAGGGCGAGTAGTTGTTGGGGCAGGCAGAGCATCCTCCACAGACATTGGCATTGCAAGGAGTGAGGCAGGGAACGATGAGGGGCATCGCACACGAGTTGCCACAGTTCGAGGAGCACGAGTTGTAGCACGAGTTCTGCAACAGGGAAAGCGTTCTAGCTGATTGAAACTCAAATTCGGCATCTAAAGCTTCCTAGGTCTACTTATCTCTAACTACGCTTTCGATTTTTCAGAACGATGCACGTATTTACTCATTGGCTTTGCCTACAACGAGCAATGGGTCTCGTTAAACTTGGCGTAATCTATCCAGGAATTGAGTTTGGTCCTGTGCTGATCTGTGCATTGTTAGCGCAACATTGAGTTGTCCATAAGCAGAACTCACACTCGCATAAAGTCACACCAGGTCAAGCAGGGGTCTATTTGCGCCGGCAATCAAGCTCACTCTCTCAAGGGCCCCCGGAAGTGGCAATATCTCCCGCGATCATTGGCAGTGTGAAGAGCAAACACAGAGGGCTGGTTTCATGCGAGACGGGGTAAGCAGAGACAAATCAGGATGGAGGACACAATCAAATAGCCGTATTCTCCTTTGCCGGATCGAAGGGGCATCGATTCGTACGCCCGGAAATTAGGGACCTGTGGAGTCTGCGAATTAAAGTTAAAGGGGTTCGGGGTGAAGGAGTTCTGGTTAAAAGCATTGGGATTGAAAGAGTTAGAGTTGAAGTTGTTCGGGGTGAATGAGTTGTCCGAAAACATGGGGTTATTGAAGTTGCTGTTGCTAGCAAACGGGCATCCCGCTCCTTTGACTGTTATTGGCGGAGGGTTGCGTTGTATGGGGAAACTCGGCATCGTCGAGCCCATCGACGAGGCCAAGACGTTGAATTCGTTGAAGTCGAGAGTCGAGCCAGCGAGGGAGTTGAGCAGGGGACAGGGGGCCGCGACGACATTAACTATCTCCAGGTCAGCATCAGGGAGGGAGTTAAGGATGTCAGTGAGGGTTGAGGGGAGGTTGGCAGGATAGGGGGTGGTTGGTGGAAAGGGATTGGGAGCTCGATAGCAGCTTCCACCGAAGCGCTCGCTAACCGTCTGGCACGTGTTGTAGCACGAGTTGCTGCAGGACGAGACGCAGTTCGGCTGCGACTGCACCACGATGACGGGGGCCTGCAATGATTACAGGATGTTGGTAGCAGTTCACAGTACTTGAACAGTAGCCGCTTTTCAAATTATTTCTGGTCGTTGATAAGTTGTGCTAACGACCGCGTTATTGTTCACCTTAGCATGTCGAAAACACGCTCATGTCATTGTGTCATTGCGCTCAATGGCAGAGAACAAGACAAAAAAACCGCTTTGCAATGAGACTTGACTTCACTGCATTACACCTGGAAGTATGTATACGAGCAGGTGTGTGATGTCGTTCTTCGCAGGCGAAAATACTAACCGAGTTGCAGGAGTTGCTGTTGCATCCGGAGGAGCAGATGGGCGTGCACTGCGAAACGCACGAGTTCATGCACGAGGTCGACTGGCAGGCCTGTAAAGATATAGCATGGATTTGGAGTTTAGGATATGTACGACAGGTGTCAGAGACTTCATGACTTTTTATCGAAAAAAAGTTCGAGGAGTTTCAAAAATAACTGCGCCTTGCCTAATGCTAACAGCAGAGGACATCATATCGCCGATTTCTGAAGAATAGACTTACGTTAGCGCACTGGTTCTGGCACACCGATCCGCAGTTGGAGGATGACATCTGGGGCTGCAAAGAAATGCATATTATTTATCACCTACCGTACTCCCAAGAATATCCCTTCAGGACCCCAATTCATTCAAACCATACCGCAACAAGGATGATCTGGTTCTGGGCGACGCAGGAGTTGGAGCACGACGGCTGGCAGATGGAGGGGCACGAGTTGTACGACGGCGAGCAGGAAGACTGCAATTTGAGTATTGGCAAGATGCCAAAAGTTGGTTTGGCAAGATGCCAAGAAGTCTTACCGGGCAAGACTGCATGCAGACAAGGGCGAGCGAAGGAGAGGAGCACGAGCTGCACGAGTTGCTGCAGGAGGAGGAGCAGGAGTCTGGAAATTAATTTCATTGTACTTTGACAACATCTTAGTGCATCTAGCATCCCGGCACATCTTGAAATTAGCTATAAGATTTCATGAGTCATGTTTTTACGTTTTCTCTCAGAGATCTTGCGTTACGCGTTGATTTGGACTAGAAGATGCTCGGTTACCAAATACCCTCCAATGACATGGTCAAACTCACTGGAGTTTCCGCAAACGTTGCTGCAGATGGGCATGCAGGACTGGATGCAGGCCGGCGTGCTGTAAAGAAGGTCGAGGTTTACTGAGAGTTTTTCCTTTGGAGACGTAGTCCGTTGAAACACCGCTCGCCGCACCAACCTGCACGACCTGACGCAGCTGGTCTGACAGGCGTTGCACGAGGAGGTGGCCGCGGGGATGAAGATGGTCTAAAGATAATTGTGATTAGCTTCAAAGTAATCTTCGTGTTAATTCAAATTAGTTTCGGGATAATTATCGCGGTAATTAAAAGATAGCTTCAGCGTAATCTTCATGATAATAATATTCACCTGAGGAATGTTGCCTCCGCACGATGGCGCGCACGACGCTGCGCAGGTCGAGAAGCAGGCGGGGGTACTGTAATTTAGAGCATTTTCAAGAATCAAAATAACCCACTACTTTACTACTATAGGCTATGGTGTGAGTACCATAGCCAAATCATATTGTGCAAACCGTATTCCCCCAACAAACCTGCAAGATGACATGCACGTGTTCTGGCAGCCTCCGCAGTTGTTGTTGTTGATTGGAGTGAGGAGGAGCTGAAAAATCAGTAGCACTAAATGCAGTAGAACTTTCTCGGCTTCTTTAGGCCGTAAGTTACTGTGTTTAGCAAGAAGCTAGAAATAAACTCACTCCGCACTGCTGGTTACACGAGTTGCTGCAGCTGTTGTAGCAGCTCTGGGTAGAGCATCCGGAGGAGCACTAAACGAAGTAATGACGAGATAAATAGAGCAATGATCTGATGAGCACAGGAATATTCGTACAGAGTTGTAGCACGTTGGGAAACACGACTGGGAGGAGCAGCCGCAGTTTGACTGTCCAAAACATCCGCACTGTCGCTTCACGCGCCGGAGAAGGGCGCTGGTGTCCTTCTGAATAAAAAGCATTACTGTAGGGTGCTATTAATGTAGCAATGTATTGAAGTAAGAGTAGGAGCAAGATTTTAGATTACGGTCAGAATGGAAATGCTACATCTTCTTTAATCTTCAGATAAATATTATGTTCAGGGTATTTTTGATAATAAAATAAATTCTTTTTTACTATCTAGATAATACAGTAACTTCAAGGTAATCTTCGTAGAATGCTCACCTCTTGAGATGCCTCATCGGCGTACGCCGAGGCGATCAGTCCGAAACAAGCGATAGCAACGACGAAAGCTGAGCAACGCTGCATGGTCTGCAACAAAAACGATAATGCAGTCAGAGTATCCTTGGGAGTAGTAATAATTAGGGTCAGAGTTCTCGATTGAAAAAACAAACGAATGAAAGAACAAATAAAAGAGTTCAGTTTCTCTGGTGTTTCAGCGTTGGTAAAATGGGAATAATAATGGTATGGAACATAAAATCAGTAAATTAATACTGTTCTCGATGAGAACACAATTTGCAGCGCTATCCTACAGTAAGACACGAGGACGAATGAAACGGTGAGAGAGAATGTATCAATGTGGCATCCCCCTCGCTAAGCCCTCTTAAATATTGCCTCCAGGACGCTGTACCAGCTTGCCCCCTGCCCCTCCCATCCCAGGCTCACACGCTGTGTTGTAAGCGACTCTCTCTGACCATCGAGGGACCACGGCGAACTACGAGACGCCGACTCCGTCTGGTTTCTGGTTCTTTCGGTGTCTGCAGTACAGTGCCCTCAGGGGGGATCCCCCTCGGAGCGTGGAGACGGACAAGACGCAAATACGTGATCAACGAGACTAAATTGTGTGCCTCGAGGGTGTGTGCAAGCACGCGTTGACTGTGTTTCGCTACCTCTGAGAGTTTTATGAACCCTAGTCAAAGGAGGACTGGGAAGAACTTTTGTAATTTACGCATTTCCATGCGTCGACGCAAAATCACTCCCATTATGGTGCCTCAAAGTTGCTCCGACTCCTTCTTTAAAGAAGGACTGGGAAGAACTTTGATTCCGTAGAATAGACTAAGACCATTAAGACACTAGATTACGGAAATTGAGAAACGGCGAGCGAAAGTGCATCGTTCCAGACAGATTCTGTAGTCAAACGCATTGATTTGTCTGGTCTGGAGTATGCAAACGGGCCTTTTGAAAGTTCTTCCTAGTCCTTCTTTAATGTTACAACCAGAATATGTGGAGCCTGTTTGAAGCCATCGGTACGGGATGTAACCAGATCCACTTGGGATAGGTCATAACAAAAAGTTCTGTCGTGGGATGCGTCGGGTTGGATTCTGCAAGGAAGTCAAATACGTCTCTCTGGATTTCGGATGTCTCAGACCTCGCTTAGTTAGTCCGATGAAAGCAGAAGATGCGTCATAGTTCAAGCATGAACACCTTGACCCGCCTTTAGCGCTAGCCGCTTTTCTTAGCGCTAGCCGACCTCCAGGAATGTGCCATCAGCTCCCGAGCAAACAGTTGCACAACGCATGGAAAGGCGATCTCAAATTGATCTTCTTCAGTTGTTGTATCGGTTGCCTTGAGATGTGCCAGCCACGATTTGCGAACAATGTATTCTCCGATTTGCGAACAATGTATTCTCAAAAACAATCAGGAGAACATCTTTCGTTTTTTCTCCACGGAAGTCGAGACGTCATCAAAATTTGGATCCGGCTCAGGTTCTTTTATGTTGGAGAAGCACTCATGAAGCCGTTTCATCATCCTGACACAAAGGAGACGCTTTTGACTATGATTTCTCTGCAAGCGTTGGTCTCATTCTTCTCTCGAGCTATGATAAACTTTTAAATAAAAGACTTCCAATATGCTGATTACCCGGGTCAGGGAGTACATGTCCGTGGTGCCGCTAAAGTACATGTGGTCAAGGCAGATGAACCCCGATCTCTGAAGGGTACAGCGGAGTTTGCACTGCGTATGCGTGAACCCAACAAGCGCGTCGTCTCCTTCTCACCCTGGGGGTCGCCCCAATCCAAACGGAAGAAAGCCGAGTGCTATCAGTGCTTCTTGCTCACTGATTCCTCTTCTTCTTGTTCGCACTCGAGAAGATTGCACTTCTTCTTCCGCGTAGACATCAGCGATTGACCCCTATGGCACTTGAGAAGTGCAGATACAGCTGACCTCGAGATGAAGAGCAAGGGATCGCGACATCGATTCCACTCTTTCTTGTTGTGAATCTGGTTGAATTGTGCGACTTATCATGGTTCGAGAACGAATGATTTTTCATTCCGTCATGTGCTCTCATGTATTTTTCTGTCGTATTGTTAGCTCAGAGACAGGAGGACTCTATCGCACACAATCATAAAAACTTTTGATTAGTGAAGGATGTGTTGCAAGTATGGTAACACTCGTTTTTGTATGGTAATATGCAGAGATAGTCTATGTATCCTTGATAGCTCACGATCAGTGTGGAAGAATCGCGAACAATCAATTGGCATACTCGATCAGCCCAACTTTACCCTTACGTGATCGGCATACCACTTCAAAGGGTTGGATTGGTGTCAAGTGGACCCTGTGATCGACCAGAATCCATGTTGGCCGTCATAGTCGAACACATGTAGACACTCATAGGATCGACATCGGGTGCAAAAGGGGGAAGATTGGTTTGTGCTCGTGATCGGTGTGTATCTGTGTGCGTGAGCACACCCGGAACGGTTAACGCTCCCGGGAGACTTGGGCTGCTCTCCAACTAGAGCACATTCCATGGTCAGAGATGGATGCAACAGGAACACTATTTCATACTGACATTCAGGGGGGGAAGGTCCAGGAAGAGCACACAAAAGTCAGAGGAAAATATTAACTAATCTGAATCGATACATTAAGCTTTAATAATAAATTAAAGCAAACATGTAAATATTTTTATTGGAAAAAATGTTCTCTCAGATGTTGCGGCAGCAGAACACAGAATACTTCGGATCATGGCACACTTCGTTGCCACTTCCTTGTACTCCGAAGTGTTCTTTGGAATCAACGTGCGATTTGCCATCCATGTCGCTTTTAAAACTGCAAATCATAATTAGAATTTTTTACATTTTAGAAGTGTATGAGGTAGTCAAGCTGTATTTTAGCGTTTTAGCGACAAATATTTCTTACCGCAGTTGTCCGATTTTCTCGTAATTCGGCTCGCAGAGCACTCCATCGACTGCTTTCTGATTGATTTGATTGAGGCCGAGGCATGCCGTAAAATAGCACTCCACTTCATGATCCACCCCTCCTGCCGGCCGATTCGTTATCGTAAACTTCTTGCTCCCAGAATAACTGAGAGGTTTTCCGGACGTTCCAGAAGCCAGGAGTGCAAGCAGAAAGAAGTGAAGGGCAGACATTGAGAAACTTGTGACAGCCGATGTGGTGTCGACTTTTAAAGTGCCGAAAAAGGTTGTTACTGTTAACGACGGTTCCTTTTTGAACAAAGGCCAGTCGAAAAACGCATTAAAAGGCTCATAAAGCATCGATTTTGTCGGGTAACGAAGGTAGCGTCAGCAGACACGTCGAATTTCTGAACATATCTTCCCATATTGATTCAGCTGTTTTTGTATTGTTATTTTCACTGCTGGAGGAAACATTTTCGAGTCCAACAAGTCAGTGCTCACAACGATCTATTCAATCGAACTGTCGAAAGACCATACTTGGAAGAAAAAACACATCGATTTTCCTTCTGTTTTCGAACAGCAATACGAAAGATTTTTATATGCACTACAAAATAGTGGATGATCTTGAACTCTCGATCTTCGCTCCTCCCTTGGCGTGCAATCACGAACAAACGGCATGGAAGCACTCAAGAAAAAAGGGACCTTTCATCTCCGGAGATCTTCTCTTACGATCCCTGGAGATTCTCAAGATCAGTGGACTACAGAGCGGCCGGCATCGAAAAAGGGTCAGGCAGCTTGCCTGCCATATCAAGATGTCGCTTGTCTTGTTTCGAGGATAAAGGGCTCAACTTTATTCTGAATGGCAGAATAATAGTTCGGAAGACTACCAGTGTCCTATAAGCAAACGTGTGACAAGTGCATTTCACATCATAAACAAAAGGACCTGCTGAAGAATGCGGAGTAGAATGGCATAGAAAGAAGCGTCACATGGTTGCTAAATGTAGTAAGTTAAATCCATGACGATCATTGCACAACTCTACAAGACATTACTCCGCGATTCCTATCCTAGCAAGGTCGGCAGGGACTATACGGTAACTCACAGGGCCCAACGTTAGCTCCCCGTGACTTCTCGTCAATAAATAAATATTTGTACAGCTTAATAAATAGTTCGCTAGCGCAACGTTTCTACTACGTTTCACAGTAAAAACTACGGAGGTGATGGTTGTCACTATTTACAACATAGAGATAGAACTGGGCCTTCAGGTTAGCTTCTTTTTCCGCTTCGACCGGCAGCACTCGCTCTCGCCGCACGCATGGAAGCCATTGGCGCAGCGGCACTGGCGACCAGCAACTCCTGTAAAGACCGTATTGCAAGGAACCACAACGGTGTTTAAAAGTTTCCGATCTTTCTCTGCATAGCGCACGTTTGATCTACTAGTTGCCCGCGGCGGGATCACGGGAGCAATCGGGGAACACTCCCACATCTACCACCAAATGCAACGTGGGCTCAACAATAAAACGTTGCTCATATCAATTTACTTTGTATTGAAATATTTGCACCTTTGTGGTCCTTGGCTATACCAAGGTGGTCATCTAGTAACATGACCCCAGAAGCTGTATTCTGGACGACGTGCTTCCTCATGAGCATTTCCTTTCACCCGAAATGCTTGTCGTAACATTTACAATAGATATTTGTTTGTTTCCCGTATTCCCGTTTTGGCTATCCTCTCACTGGTTCCCGCAGTAACAAAAATCAACAGTATTACAGTACCCTGGCACTGGACGACTTCCAGTGGACAGGCTGTATCGCATGCTCGCTTGCAGACAGGAATACACTCGGGCGAGGCCGTCGTGTGGGAGGCGCACTGGGCCGAGCATTCCTGGAAATAGTCATTGTGCCAGGATTCACTGCATAAAAATTGGAGTAGTGCCAAGAAAATCATACCCTAGAACACGCCGGCGCACAGGTGACCTTCTCCTCCATCGGAGATGCCAGCATGATGTTGATCTGCATTTGCTCATCCTGCAAAAAATCAAAGACTTAATGTGAAACGTGAAGATAACCTGGCATGTCGAGCATGTGCCCGGGAGACATTCGGAACGGCAGGTGTTCTGAAAATTGAGCATTTTATTTTCAATCCCCCAGAGTCATTATGCAATCCCATTTGGAAAAATCATACAAAGCACTGCGTGTGGCACTCCATGGGTGTTTGCCTCGTAGCCCGGCATACGGATTGGCAGGAGTCCTCGCACGCGTTCATGCAGCGGGAATCGGCCTGCAATTATTTTTCTAGGTGATTCGCGATTGAAGTCTATTTTACATGTGTTTTCGCGGGGCCAGATGCAGACAATAAGAGATATTATTGATGTTTTTAAATTTAGCAACATTCCTAGTTTGAAAACGAAAAAGGCGACTATGAGACCGGAAAGTCCAATGTCATCACTGTATTTATTCCCTAGAAATGCTACCTGCGGCACAAAGATTTCCAATTGATACTGCGACACGCAGTCAGCTGCACAGACCGGCTGGCACGGTGTAGCGCATTGGGCGAGCTCAAATATCGAGTTAGAGATAAGAAATCTAAATTATCTGATATGATGTCATTTATAAAATAGGAAATCAAATGAAGATTCCGCTCTCTAATTGCCTGCTTGTTAGCAACGAGAGCTTGGGGTTGAGGAAGCGGAGGAGGCGGCGGGGGCAATATCACAGCTGGCGCCGTCACGGGTTGCTCGATGATTTGGAACGCCTGAAAGATAACTTATCATGCAAAGCAAGCTCTGTTATTAGTGCGAGCACGAAGCGATATAGTATTTGGCAGCGAATACTTGGCAAATGTAAAAGATTTCTAATTATGCGGGCAGAAGGATCCTGCTCGTGCTCAGCAAAGTCTGATCATAGTAGACGGGGAGAATGAAGAAAGCGCTTGTTATTCACCTTGATGCAGCTCGGGTCGCATGCGGGCGCGCAGGCTGGAATAAAGCACGGTGTCTGGGGAGCAGCAACGAGAGCCGGTGGCGGAAGGAGCTGAAGCGAGGGTTAGAGCATCAGCCAGGACTCGATCCCCCGTTCAAAACCACTATGCTAAATCCCCTGGGATATTCGCACTTCTGGGATGGCCTGAGGTGGAGGATGCGGAGGCTGTGCCACCATCACGGGTTGTTTTTGTTGGACCGTGTAGAAGTCGACACAAGCCGGCGCGCAGGTCGGCAGGCATTGCTGAAAGGCAAAGATCATTAGTCGTCGTCTGTCTGGGCACCCGACGCACCATGACACACTGCGGCGGTGGTGGTGGAGGTGGCGGGGGAGGTGGGGGAGGCGGAGATGTATAGTGGGCCACGCATGCCTCTTCACACGCCGGCATACACGGTACAAGGCAGGTCTGAAATCGATATGCCGACAAGTCCAGTCCTGAATCGCAGAATGAAAAAAGTACCGCCGCGATGGGTTGCTGCTCGACGATTTGTTGTTGTCGTTGGAGAAGGTATTGCTCCTGAATCAGTTTGGAATTGTGTTTAAATAAAACGTGGATAAATCAAAGTACCTGAACGACATGTTGCTGCATGTATTCGATGGCAACGGTTGCGTAGGCTTGGAGGCAGACCGGCTCACATGCAGGCATGCAGGCCTGGGATAGCATTTCTAATGCTGGAACTGGGCAAGTCCACGCACCTCTACACAAGACGGCGGTACTACAGGGTGCAGAAGCACTGGAGCAGGAGGTGGAGGAGGCGGCGGTGGGGGCATGGCTTCCGGGATGAAGACGGACTGAGGATGTCATAGAATATCGTAGTGACGATAGTTAGCCTAACCATGTCTATGACGAAAACGTAGCATACTTCTGTCGCGTTTTATTCTCTTGTGAAGAATTTTCCGGTGATAGTACCTGAGGTGGTTGTGGCACAGGCTGGAGGAGAACCGGATGAGGTGTCGGCGGTGGAGGAGGTGGAGGCGGAGCTGAAGCCACGACGAGCGGCTGAATTCATTTTTCTTATTGCTCCGTAAATTGTAAGGAAGATTCCTCGCGGTTCACCGGATGATACCTCATAGTTCACCTGCGGCGGTGGCGGCGGAGGAGGCTGCACGGCCACAACAGGCTGCACTGGCAGTGGCTGCTGCAGGATCTGTGGCTCAGGCGTCAGTTGCGGCACCAGATGGGCAAGCACAGGAGGCAGAGGAGGCGGAGGTGCGACTTGGGCGTATACCGGCGGCTGAGGAGGCGGTCGGGGCGGAGCAGCCTGCAACAGCGATATACCACAGAGATGAGAGATTCATATGGATATACATAATTTCATTTCACCAATCTGTAACCACTTCAGGATAAGAAAAGAACAGGCATAGGGAACCACAAAAGGTACAAAATACCTGAATGACGACTGTCGGAGGCGGCGGTGCAACGACGGGAGGGGGCGCTTGGACGACCACCGCTGGTGGTGGTGGAGGGGGAGGTGGAGGAGGAGGAAGAGCATAGGCCGGAGCTGGCTGACTGGCCACTGCATAGGAAGGCGCAGCTCCGTAGGCAGCAATGCATGCGGGCTCGCAGGCGGGGAGACAGGCCTGTAGGGGGATACATTTGGGACAGATATATTTTCGGTGATCCAGTGTTCTCTCTCTATTGAAAACGAGGGTTCTCTCGTCGTCTGGCAGGTTAGAGACAATGGAAAGAGTTTCGCGACTAGTTGCGAAATTTAGATGAGTTTGAATCGCCGATAATACTTTCTTGCTCTAATGTTGAGAGCATGTTTGTTGTGGAGACACCCGAGTTTAGTTCTTTGGACAAGTGAGCCACACTTCCGCAACCGAATTTCAGTTGTTAACGCACCTGAACACACTGCACCGGTGCTTGTGGAGGAATGGCCGAAGGCACTGCATACGTTGCCAAGCACGTCGGCTCGCATGCAGGCAGGCATGACTGGAATTTAATATAATGCCCTGATCTCTGATATGCAACCTGAACACACGCCGGCGCTTCCGGAACAGGGTGCCCAAGCGCAGCAACAGCGTAGGCATGGATGCACATTGGCTCGCAGGCTGGTTCGCAGGCCTGAAAAATTTTTGTTAGACAAAAAACTGGTCTCCCGCTAAACAACGCCACATCATTTTCCCTTTTAAAAAAGAATCACGAACCGGGATGCATCCAACGACTGGAGCGACCGCCGCGACCACCGGAGTGGGAGGAATTGGGATGGCCACTGCAGGCTGAGCCGCCACAGGGACTTGGTAGACTGGAGGTGGAGGCGGCGGAGGGGGAGGAGAGGGTGGCGGAGGAAGAGCGGCTTGGAACACTAAAAAAACTGGCTTTACAGAATGCGGGCGTCATTCAGGCGCGAGATGCACCGTTGCGTTTATTGTGTCTGACGTTCAAATATTGTCGGCTGAATAAACGCTCCGGACTGTACGCTCATCGCCCTGCTATCTCTCTCCACTGTTCTCTCGTTTCTCTGGCCGTTAGAGAAACGAGAGAACATTGGAGAGAGATCGCAGGGCGATGAGTGTACAGTCCGGAACGTTTATTCCGCCGACAATAG
The DNA here is from genome assembly GCA_014805385.1 of Levipalatum texanum. Lineage (NCBI taxonomy): Eukaryota > Metazoa > Nematoda > Chromadorea > Rhabditida > Diplogasteridae > Levipalatum > Levipalatum texanum. The sequence continues at coordinate 25,455 of JACMIG010000328.1, forward strand.
TACCTTGTGCAGTCGGAGCGGGCGCGGGGATCGCAGCAACGTATGCATTGATGCACATGGGTTCGCACATGGGTTGGCAGGCCTAAAAGATCAATATTCGACGTCGTGCAGGAAACTCCAGTCTTTTCTTACGAATCGCTCTCACCTGTATGCAAACATTGGGCGGTGGTGCTAGCGCAGGAGGAGCCGTTGCTTCTGCAGGCAACGCATAGGCCTGCAGGCAAGCGGGATCGCAAAGGGGCTGGCAAGCTTGCACACACTGCACAGCGTGGATTGCGGGCACCTCGACAAAGGCCTGAAATTCGCAACTGCTTTGAGGATCAATGATGGGTGTTAGAGAGGAAGGGTAAGGATGGGTAAAATCGGACTACCTGAATGCATGAAGGCTCGCAAGCCGGTGCACACTGCGCTATGCAGGCTGGAGGAGGTGGTGGTGGAGGAGGAGGTGGGACTATAAAAACGTTGAATTTATTTCAATTTGAGGTGCTACCGTTCGTTTTGGTGACAGAGAACTCACCTGCTGGAGCGAAAACAGGAGCTGGTCCCGGCATGGTAACCGAATAGTGCACGAGGCAGGCTTGCTCACAGCGCGGAAGACAGGGCTGCAACATAGACAACGTTCATTCACCGATGGGTTCCTTATGCGGTCTGTCAAATAGCAGCAAAATTTAACAACAGGTGGCAACCCAAGAAGGAGTAGGATTAAAGTTCCGTGTCCGTAAAACAGCTGGGGCAAATGTCGCTAAAACGCAGTTTAGCCTATGTCTGCATTTGAGCCACATTTGCGCCAGCTGTTCTACGGATACAGAAATTTGCTCCTACTTCTTCTTTAAAGATGACTTTACCTGAATACACGTCCCGGGCGGTGCCTGTGGCGCGAGGTACATCGGTTGCCCAGCCATGGCGACTGGAGACGAGACGAGTCCGGCGAATTGAGGGAGTGGCCCTCCGGCGGCCACGACTAAAAGGGATTACTCCTCCGTGACCGGAACCTTGGATTGGTTTCACCCGGGGTGTGGTTATTTACCACTGAGCCGCATCATACGAGTGGAACATACCGTAAGTGCCCTTTGCTGGAGCCGGGGCGGGAGGTGTCGCGACGATAGTTACAGGAGCGGGTGGTCCTCCCATTGGGGAGGCGAGCATTGAAGGCGGATGCATAGGCGGGGCAGGAGCAGTGAAGCCCTGGAGTAATTTTCAAATGTTCGTGAGCTCTCACATTCTGTAATGAATCTACGGTTACCGTATAAACCACAAAGTCCCATTTCAAAAATTAGAAGTAATCGGCATGTACCTGGAGACAGGCTGGATCGCATGCTGGCATGCACTGGGCGTAGCACTCCTGGGGTGCAGGGACGAGCTGCGGAGGAGGAGGAGGAGGCGGAGGCGGAGCAGTGAAAGCCTGGAATAATTTTCAATCATCCATGTTGTGCTTCAGTGCTCAATAGCTCACATTTCATGTGGAATCTCAAATTCACCGACATTTGCACTTTGTTCAATAGATACCATGATAAAGTTCGCATAAAGGCCCACATGAAATTCCACCGAAATGAAAAAGAACTGTTCATACCTGGAGGCAAGTTGGATCGCACGCCGGCATGCACTGCACGTAGCACTGCGCGGGAGCTTGGACGAGCTGAGGAGGTGGTGGAGGAGGAGGAGGCGGAGCCGGTGCCAACGCCATGACTGGAGGAGGAACAGGCTGAGCAACAGCGACTGTCGGCTGGATGGGAAGAGGAGTGGGGGACTAAAATACATTTCGCGCAAAATGACCGTCCGATCTTATAAAACAGAATCAAAATTCGAAATTCCACCAGCTCTTACTTGTAGGTAGCTCTGCACGCACGCAACATCACAACTCGGCAGGCACGCGGCCACAACGCAGGTGGGAGCAGGGGTGGGCGGAGGAGGAGGCGGCGGAGGAGGAGGTGGTGGGAGAGATGGAATAGGAGAGGCAGCGATAGGGACCTCCAATACAGTCAATCATCCCTCATAACAATGAGCCTTCAATGAAAAAACTAGCTTCTGATAAACCCAGCTCAATTAACGAACAACGAGAGGTCTTTACTGCTGGAATCACCGTTCGAACAGTAGTTCCGGTATATGGACGACTCACCGCAGGCATCGCAGCTATGGGAGCGACGGCCGCCGGTGTCGCAGCCATGAGATATGTGGCGACACAGGAGGGAGCGCATGCAGGGGCACACGCCGCCACAGCGCAAGCCGATGGGGCGAGCGGAGGGGCAGAGGGGAAGGCCTAATTGTAAGAGAGTTGATATTGCTTCCCTTTTCCAAACTTTTTTTATTTACGGAGGCATTGATGTAATGTTTAGTTCGAAAATTAGAAAAGATCTTGTACGATCAGAGGCCACTTCAGACATTTGGGCCGAGCAAGAGTGTTGAGTTAGATAGCCGAGAAGACTGAAGCAGTATCTACAGTGTTATACTAGTTTAGTGGAAAAAGTAGCTGATACCTTTGCAATAGCCTTTATCCCGTGCAGCAGCACGATACAGCCCGATCTGCATGTCGGCATGCACAGAGATGGGCAGTCGAGAGGAGGAGCTGAGGTAGGTGGCGTTGGAGGAGGAGGTGGTGGCGCAGAAGGTGACGAAGGAGGTGGAGATGGAGGCGAAGGAAGAGGTGGTGGAGGAGTGGTCTGTGAGTATTATTCTAGGCGATAAAAACTTCAAAAGTATGATAGCAGTTTTAATAAACTTTCTAACAATGTAAGGTTAGCTAGCAGTTAGAAGTAGCTATCTACTCTAAACTTTCAAGCAGAAAACGGAAGAATGTTAACTAGAAGTTGACGCAAAGTGATGTAAAATTACGCTAGCTAAATTAGTATCTAGCGGTTCTACAACGACAAGTAACGGAGTTGAGAAATCATTGGCCTGCGAGTTTCTTTTATTTTAGGTGTAGTCTCAAAATGATAAATACCTGCACCAGCGCGGGAGCTGCAGTCGTGATCGGATGGGGGTGCATGATGAAGGGGGCAGTCGAAGGGGCTTGTTCCAGGAGTACAGGAGCCGGCGTCGGAGCTATGTTGGCCAAGCACTGCGGCTCGCAGCGACCACTAAAGGAGATACCTAATCTTATGTCATACAATTTAGCTTGTCAGGGACTTTAGGGGTACACGCAAATTCTAGGAGGAATCCAAGGACGGCCAGGACTTTAATGATCTAGGCAACACATAGAAGATACTCACGTGCAGGAGTCTAGGCATCGGCCAGGTTCAGCTGAATACATGCACGACTTCATACAGGCTCGCCCGCAGACGGCCTTGCACCCACTGGGGGATGCCTGCTGCGGAACGATGATTCGAATGTCGAGTCCAGATCCAGTGGCACAGGATGCGGTGCAGGTTGCGGAACAGCTGGCCTAGAAAGAAAGAGGTCAAAATTTGGTGAGATTCTTAAGTCTGTTCCACGTCATTGATAGGGGATCTCTTTGATGACATAAGGTCTTGTATTCTGATCAAGTCAAATAAAATATTTGACAACGCGAAAACCGTCGACATTCTAATGTAAGCTCTAACTCCAAATACATTTAGAAAAAGACACCCTCTTGTACCACTTCCTCGTGATAATCCTGATATTATCTCACCTGACAAGCCTGAATCGTCATGAGCACTGGACAAGAGGCGATGCAGCTATGCTGGCAGGCCGGTGCACACAGCGACAACTGGGCACGATTGGCACAGGGACAGGAGGGCGCGGCGGCCATCATGGGAGGAGGAACTTGCACGGGGTTGCATCTGTGAAGGGACCGCTATCGAAGGAGGTTCGGGTAAGTTGTGAAACACACTTCGCTTGTCTACAACGATCCGTCACTACATTAATATTTGAAGGGGGCGATTTATTCAACAAAAAAGACACTCCCATACCTGCAGTTTGGCCGCGATGCGATGGAGGCACAGGAGCACGCGGGATGCTGAAGTCGCGCGCACGGACACGCACGCCGAATACGGGAGAGCAGGACCTGAAGAAGGTATTCAAATTACACATAATCATTATTCCCTAAAGCTTTCCTCGCGATAGTGAGCCGTAGAAATTGCTCATTTATCCAAAAGTAAGGTGTTTAACGCATTACTAGATCACAGCGCCAGGTATTTTTGGCAATGTCTACTTCGTCTTTTCGCAGTTGATAAACAAGCGCTAATTCGATAATCACTAGTGCTAGTTGTTGTCGTGGTCCGGTCAGTACAGTAACTGATCCTCTTTCCATGCGTGAAGACGTGAAGGGAAGAGGGCACTTAGCACCAGAAGATCAGTGATAGCGCAAATAGCCGACGAGTTGGACAACGAGATAACAAGAGATGGACAAATGGACGCCAGCTGGAGATGGCGGTTGAGGTGACTTTTTTAAAATCATCACGTCATGGACAGATACGATTATGCAATGACTGATAAACTTCAATAATGATTTGGCACAAACTGCTGAATTGCAAGACATCGATATTTGCAAGCATCAGACAGGTCCTATCAGACATGCGCAAGTTTCAGACATACCTACTGGCGGTGGAAAGATAAGGCGTTTTCATAGGCGACTGCTCTTCGAGGAGACCGGTCCCATTGAAGAGACTGGCGAGGTCATAATCGGTATGCGATCCAAATCTTCATAATTACATACATGATGCAGACAAGCGCAATCAACATTCATTTTGAAGAATCCAAGACAATTCATTGATAAAATATAATGAAGAACCCATTCTCACCTGCTCACTCCCCGTTCCTTTCCGTGCCGTCGCTGCATCCGCTATGGTTATCGCGAACAGCAGTAAGACGAAGAGTCGCATCTGAACCGTCCTGTTGAAAGAGAGCAGGGACCACCACGCGTGTCCACTTCCTCTACGAGCAGCGGATGGAACAACCGGAGGAGGGGGACAGCTTATGAATCTTCTGCCTCTTCTTGCTCCTCCCCATCTTCGCACCTTTTCTCCGCGCTCTCGACGGCCGTGGCAGAGGACAGAGAGAAGAGAGAAGAAGATCAGAGAGGGAGCAGCCTGTTAGAGACAACGAAGACGATGCGAAGACCGGTCACCTCCTGAAGCGTCTTTATCCGTCTGCCGTCCATCCCTCGTCGATTCTCGAGTATATCCTTAACCTCCATCCTAGCCATAATCACATAAAGCTCGATTTGTCAAAGGATGCATGTTTAAAGTGATTGGGCATCACTGACTCCAAAGTGACGGTTTTCGATTTCAAATCTCTGCTGCTTCGCAACTTTTAAGGAATGCCAACCTAATCGGAGAGATCCGCATCATTGGAAGATAATCAAAGGGGTTGAAAAGAAACTGTTTGACACTATACCGCATATTATAGTCTGCGCGTAGTCTAGATCTTGTCTATGCCGCTTTTTCATTCATTCTTTTCTTTGCCATCCGGCGTCTGAATACTTCCAGAAATTTGAGGAATCCCTACGTGCGTTTTCGTACTCCCACGTTAATTTTTGCATTACGTTTAGGTTACACGCTGGAAAATAAAATGGGTCCTGAGCTCGGGCGTATGGGGAAAGCTATAACCCGAGACATGCACCTATCACAACCGCGCGAAATTAGGCGGAACAGATATTGAGGACCTTGGTATTAAAAAACTTTTCGAGCAATTTTCCCGGCGGTTCTTGCGTGATGACACTATCGCCGTGGTCGAGGGAGCTCATCCCCCCTCCCCCCGTTCGGGGGTGGCCTTGTTTGAGCAGCGTGTCCTCCTCCCCTCGGGGTATCGCTCCCCTTCGCCAGAAGCGCGTCCACTAATCCCTTCCCGTACGTGCAAGCGAAAGGGGACGAACTCGACCATTGTTCACCCCCATGAAGAAAGGATACCCAGGAATTGGACGAAGATGTGTCAAGCAGTTTCTTCACGGAAGTAACGTGAAACGAGTTAGGCTTGGTTCAGCTTGATGTAAGGCATTTCTATGTCTCATATCCTCGGCCACAACCATCATCAGAGTCGAGTTAACAATTTTGCTCGAAAATTTTTCAGATTCTTCTGTCGTCTCCGACTTCACATCACTGATTAGGGTCAGCGAACCCCAATGTGCAAGCGGGGTATCCGAGCAAAAAACCTCCCGCAAAAAATAACATACTCTGTGTCCCCATATCAGCTCTCGTTTTCCTCGAAGTGTCCCAACTCGTCGCTACGTCTCATCGGACGACAATACTAGATACACATCCATGGCTGGATTAGAGATCAACAGAATACCCTGAAGCGTGGTGATGAAGGATGCGGGGGTGCAAATATTGGGTGGAACCTCACCCACTCATCACCTCCTCCTACAACTGAATAAAGACAGCCTCAAGCACCCTGCCCTCTCCCTTGATCCAGTGCTATCCCTCATCCTAAGAAGATGCCGCTTGCTTGTGACAACACGGTGGTCCTTTTTCATTAGGGAGAGCGGCTCCTTCTCGCCCTGAGGGAGATGTCCCCTCGGCATATCCGCGATAATTCCAGTACAATAGAATGCGGAACAACGCTTTTTTCCGGGAGAGAGGGCAGACAGAAGATCAGAGGAATGTATGTAGTGCTTGATCAACAAGGAACATGAAGAAATGAACGGCTATAGCGTATCCGTGTAGTCTCAGGTGTTCGAGTAGATTTTGTTTGCAACGTTCTGAAGGGAATGTACATCGCTTTGCACAAAATAGTTCGTTTTATCGGTTTGTATCTTTACATGATCCCTGGATGCTAGCGATACAGCTTGTGCATGAAGCTCTCCTCTCCCCAGATGTTGAACATAAGGAATAGCCGATTTTCGACCCACTTTCGCTTGGCAACTTCCTGAAAATGTGCATGATAGCACGACGTTTCACATCTAATGTCTCAACCGACCTTTGCATGCAGCAGGACATCGTTCAAGCTCCCGATGCGTGACGCGTATTCCGAGCGCTGGAGGACGGTACTAAACCAAGGGTCGTTAAAATTTAGCGATAATCCAAACGTGTAGTAGTAGTGTAGTCCGCTGTAGAGGGCGAATCGATTCCGCGCGCACTCATCGGCCAGCGCGTCGGAGACAGAGTCGGGTTCTACAAAACAATTTTGAACTCGAAGAAGTTTTGTGATGTTGAGCTAGTCTCGTGGTTCCGTGACGTGTTTATCTGGTTTTGGGATCTGAATTAACTGTTGGTCCGAGATACGGCTGTGTCGTGGTCATGGAGTCATTTTATAAAGGTGTTGGTTCGAATTCCAACCTGGCGACCATAGAAGAATCCCCGCGAGGGCGGCAACCTCGCGTGCATCCAATTGTGCCCGTGAACACGAGGCACGTAGGGACAGCAGAGCAGCATCGGAGAGGCCGGCTTTCAGCATTCTGGTAAAGGTCGTAAAGGTCGATGAAGGGCCAAGGACAACAAGATTCGCCCAAATGTAAGACGTTACGGTGGTCGAAACGGATAGAACAGCGGCTGTCTAGAATAGCAGATATCCGCACCGCCTGTCTGGAAATCCGCTGATTTCCAGACCGTTGATGCGGATATCCGCATTTCCAGACGGATATCCGGAATTCTAGACTGCCCCTGTAACCGTACAAGAGATCATAAAACTTGTGCCAGTCACACACATGACGTCAGATTGTGAGACGTTCAATAAGACAAAGTCTGCTCACTCGTATATAACCTTCTGTACGACGCCATCGTCGCGGTGGTTTTCCTCGCTGAAGCACGCCTCGTCGAAGAAACCGGTCATGACGATTTGACTGCATGAGATACTGTTACGACGGGTTGAATTTAAGAAGACTACGGTTAAAATATTGAAGAACAGTCAAACTTCACATGAGATGGCCTGTCACTAGTGTTACTAAATAAGACGTATTAAATTAAAAAGCAGTAAAAAATTATACAATTGTACACAAATGTGTATAAAATACACTTTTTTGGCAAAAAAAGTGTACTGTTGCACACATTTGTGTACAACTGTACACTTTTTACTACTTTTTGAGTTAATACGTCTTATATGGGAGGTCATCTTTCATAACTGTTAAACTATTGACAGGTCTACTGCGATGACAATAAGACTACGAGAGGACGTGTCCGGACATCTTATATACATACCGCTTTGTGGTGTCATCTCCAAACCTCTCCACCGAAAGGTACGCCGACTCGAACATCATCATGTGGAAGAAGAAGTCGCGTACCATTGTGAGCTGCACACGATTATTACGAGGCCAATTATGACCAACCTTCTCAGGGTCCTGAAGGCACCGAAATCCATCAAAGGACTCATTGCAGAACTCGAATATCTTCGGCATAGCAGACTCGTTCATCTTGCTGATCATCGTGTAGGAAATGCGGCGAAGGCCTGCTTGTCCTTGGTCCGTATTCAAGGGATACAACTCATACTCGCTGGCAGTCCGAAGTGCTTTCAACTTCCTGCAAGAATTATCATGGCAATGCAAAGAGCTATTCCCACTCATAGTTCAGCTTTACCATCGAGAGGTGATTATAGTAGTGCACCAGATGCGGATGCTTGTTGATTTCTACAGGCATAGGGGTATCTTGAGGTGGTGGTGGCCCTTGAAGCATGGTTGAAACAAGGGGCACCATGAAGGCTTCGCCACCTGGTCGAGCCATTCCCAATGCGAGGCATCGCTCGTAGCGGCATTTTCTGCATGGGTTATAGCGCACTTCGGATCGCACCAGGCCGATCGTGCAGTTACCTGATAAGAGTACAACTGGCACACTGGCAAGCTGCTAACGCTTTCATGGCCCTACTCTCTTAGAGCTTATTTTTTAGGTTACCTCCTCGGCCACATACAAATTCATCCGATTTCGCTCGTCCCGTTCGAAGGCAACGCCGGTAGAACTCGTTGCAGGACCGACATGCCGGGACTCCGAAGTACGTCGAGTACGACTCCCCCAGCAGGCAGACATGGCAGAGGGTTATGGACGAGGAGGAGGAAGGAGAGTCGCGAGAAGCGGACATAGATGAACTCTAGCTACTGACTGCGCCCTCCATCGTCATTGTTATGCGAGCAGCGCTCCAAGCGGATTAGTTTCAGATAAAAAGAAAATGGAGCTGTCATCAGTGATCCACAGTCGTCATCAGGAGATGTATGTTTCTTTTAAATATTTATCGAATAATGTAACATGTCGCAGTTGAAAACGAAAAAAAATTGTTACAGTTAAAATAGACTAATAGCTTGAAATGAAGATCATAAATTTTTGTCCTTGGATATTTGTAGTGTTATATTATTATTAGAGTAATGCAACAGCCCGGACAACCTCTCACAAATTCGATTGCAATAAATATTTTCAAAAAAAGCGTTGAAAAAAGTAATAGCCTGCGCCATCCGACGCTCTAGAAAACTACAGTATATCGAAATGTCATTGGGTCGTTCGCGCGGTCAGATGCGCTACTGCCACGTTTCTTTTCATTCCGATGTTTTTTAACGTTTTATTGATCAATTTCCTCTCGCCAATAATGTCCCTCTTTGTGGCGATTCGCCAAATGAAGCGTTAGTGCCAGCTGTACTCAATTCTTTCCGCTCTAATGCGCGTGTATCTGTCATTTACCACTTCCTACTGTAAGCGTGCGGCCGAGGCTAGCCGCACCCCGGGATACCCAGCGTAGGTGACGTGTCGTGTAGAAAACGTCCAGAACGATAACTGGTTATTGACTTATGCGCTTGGCTCAATTCATACTCCGGTTTATTCCGCGCAAGTCGAGAAGTCTTCTCGTTATGCAATAATCACGCCATTGACTCTAGGGCCGCATCACTGTTCGACATTGAGTATTTGTTCTGTGAAAATGTGTGATACGCCCTTCTTATCATCGTCTGGTACAAAGTTTGTTTCGTGCTTATTTCATTCTTACTATTTACACGCTTTAATGTATTACGCGCCTGATCTTCTCGCCAGGATGAAATGCCCCTTTCGTTTCGGAGTATTTTAACCGTCGGACATTCAGGCGGCTGTCAGGCTGGATCCACGTCTGACGCTCACGCGAGGGAATCCCATGGAAGATTCCAGGTTCGTATTTTCGGTAGCTGTATCTGACGTTCTCAATTGCTAGTAATCGATTCTCCCACTAAACTACAGTGCTGGCTAATCCCCCTGCACTACGGGGATCCCCGGGGATCCCCGAAAATCCCCATGATGAATTGCGGCCTTGGTTTTGTAGCTATTGACTTCCGGTTTTCCGTATCTTGTTACCCGTCGTTTGGGCCATTTTTCAAAAATTATCCGTAGTCATAAATCAAAACAGCGGCTTCAGAAAACAGCCAAAACCGGGTCA
>JACMIG010000329.1:1964-35600 GCA_014805385.1 Levipalatum texanum
CCTCCCCTTCCCCTTCCCCCTCCAGATGGGACTTGTCACCTACTCGCCCGAGGCAACCGAGGCCAAGAAGAACAGTGAAACAGTCAAGTACCCCCCACAGGCCACTGTCGGATTCCGCATCTGCGGGTACAGGGTGAGTGGAGGGAAGAGGAGGGGAAGGAATCGGCTGCAGATGCACAAAGAGGATAACATGGTCATCCACAAGGACAAGGGATGGGGGAAGAGCTTCGACGGATCCACGGTCCACCTCGGTAGTCCTCCCTCCTTGGCTGAGTATCATTCTCCGTCAGCCCTGGCCGAGTTCTTCTCTGGGCGTGTCGATCGTTCTCCCGTGGTGGCGGCTTCCGTGGAGAGGCTGAAGAAGATCGAGGATTGGTTCCTCGGCCAGCGCCTCCTCCACTTCTATTCCTCTTCTCTTCTCTTTGTCTACGAGGGAGACGATTCCCTTCCACCGCGAGTCGACATTCGTATGATCGGTGCCCTTCCCTCTCCCCTCCCTTCTCAACCTCCCCATTCAGACTTCTCTCACACCTTCCCAGCCCGGGGGCAGCTCGACTCCAACTACATCCCCGGCCTCCAGAGGCTGATCAGAGAGATATCGTCCCTCGAGTAGTCCCTATCCGTCTCCTTCTTCTGCTTGAGGTCATTGTTGTTGTTAATCCGGTTGTCCCCATTCCTGATCAGTGCACATTTCTACTTGTACAACCATCCCGCTTTATTCCACGTTACCGCATAATGCCAAATGCAAGCATGAATGAAAGAATACCTGATTCAGGATGAAACATGTGCAAAGGGAGAGATCGGAGAGGAGGAAAGGTAAATCAAACATCGAAGAATCGATATGAGACCTTCATGGAGGAGAGGTCGAGGATGGTGACGACGAAGGAATCGGAGAAAGGAGGGACGGAGATGAGGAGGGAGGAACGGCCAGAGGGGAAGGAGACTCGCTTGGCCTCCGCCACCTTCTGATTACCCGCCACTATGATGTGGGGGAAGGAACGGCTGATGACGAGGGGATCGCGGTCCTGAAGAGAAGATGGACACTCTTTCCCCTCCCCTCCCCCTCCCACCTCGAACGGGAAGCCATCCACCGTATCCGGACACGTCGGAGCCAGGTGCTGGGCCCTGTACAATGTCCCCTCTCATCCCTCCCTCGGAGACACAAACCGTAGAATGAGGGAGAGGGCGTCGACGGGGGAGGCCTGACCGAGATCCGTGACGCAGTCACCTCAACCATCTCTCTCTCCTCTCATCCCACTTAGGGGGTGGCCAGTCGGGGAGGGGGGGGGGGAGGGGGTGACCTGAGTGGCCATGTATCACAGAAGCGGTTCTTTCATCTGGCCGCGTCCCGTGCTAATTGGACCTAATCGTCCTGGCGCCTCTCGCGATTTATGGCAACTACTCGAGGGGGGAAGCAAATAAACGGGGACACCCGAAAGGACGGAACAGACGGGAGGGGGACACACCTGTGAGCACCGTCACTTCCACGCCCCCCATCGAACACTCGTACGGGTTCGGCTGTAGACGCAGATTCTACAACGGAATATATTACAATTTTTGACGATTTTAATCGTGACAATTTGAAAAAATGACCTGTGTCCGACAATGAAAGTTTCAACTAACAATAAAAGCACCTGAAGAATTTTCTTTAAATTTACGAAGATGACACGAGTAGATTGGTTGAAGATATCTCGGACTGACCTCGGAGGCAGTGGAGAGAGGGAAGGCGGCACAGGGAATCGGCTGCTGGGGAAGGAGGCAGGGAGTCAAATCACCGGGACCAGGCACCACGTCCACCAACACGGACTCCTCAAGGGAAACGAGTGGGAGGAAGAAGAAAGGGAATACCACGATAGAGAGGAGAGCAGCGTCGACGGCAGTCTGGCCGACGTTGTTGGCAACGGGCTCCGTCCGCGTCACCGATCGGGCCATCGACGCCAACTCAGACTCCTCGAAAACAGTTACGGTACTCTGACTTCGATAGGAACGGAAATTTGAGTATATCGAGAGACAACAAATCTGCTAAATGGCGACATACTTGGGAGGGAGCGGCGAGGAAGGAGCCGATGAAGACGACACGAGCAATTTCGTTGGCATGTTCACGCTCTCGGGGTCCGCCGTCGCCTGCCACCCACCTCAAACGGATACATGTATATACGCGTGAACAGTGCTACAATGGGTGGGAGGTCGGGCAGCCATACATTTTAGCTCCCATAGCTTCCCCACTGAAACTAGGGACTCAACAATCAGCAATTAGTAGACCATAATCTTTTTGGCTTTCAGCAACAGTCAAATGGGCAACCCCGTTGGGTCCAAAAAAAACCCTGAACCACCCACATTTTTTCGACGCTAGTAAATGCTCGCTTGTTTTACTACATGGTAGTTTGTCATCGATATTTTGTACATGATTATATTCCAGCTTTTAAAAGTAGCTGGTTGCAAGCTGTAACCTATGAACGGTAAAGAGCACCTGGCGAATGCATCGAGTGCCAGAAGAGTCTTTTTGTCGCCTTTGTCCCCGCTCAGATTTAGACCTGAAGGATGTTTTTGTCCGAGTTCGCTGCTTCCATATTACCAAGTACTTATTGAATGCAATATGGCTGACCAGAAATGAAAGCGATGGATGCATCTGGTGTGTGAGTGGGGAGCGGTGCCTGAGGCGCTGGCTCTGGCCACACCAATTGCTGCACCTCGAACAGATTATCGCGCACCTGCAAGGGATACATCCAGTGGTCACAACAAATGAATACCAGAGTGCCGTAGATCCCGACGACAACTCCCGTAACGATTTCTTTCATATCAACTCCCTGCAAGGATCTCCCTTTTCTGCTCTTGTCGTCATCAGAACCAAATAATTTGAAAAGTAGTATTATACTGGATGAGAACTTACGGAAATCTTGACAATCTGTGTCTCATCTTCGAACTCGAAATAGTCTTCTTTAGCAGGAAGAAGGGCTGCAGCATCCATGGAATCGTCCTCTTCCTGTGGATGGTCGAAGGATTCGAAGGAGAAAACGGAATCAAACCTCATCGGGTATCTCGTTCTCAGCCATTTCCTTGAGTACCCCGGGACGAGATACCGCCCGCCTCTCGAGGGTTCCAATCAACAGCGCCGCCGCCCCCACTGCTACGTTCTCCAGAGGAGTCACTGCCACTCCCTCTATAATGACAAATAGATAGCTCTTTGCTACGCAAATTTTTTAGACGGTATTACCTCCTCACGAAGTATCCAAATAGGTTTTTTTATTTAGGTTTCGATTTATTGCACTTACCGAGAACTTTTCTGGCTGCTTCCTCAACTCGCCCTTTGAGAGCTTGTGCACGGGCATTGTACACATGATAATACTGCCGTCGGAAGCAATCTGAGATAAAGGGAATTTTTTAATCGCTTCAGCTTCCTCTCCCGTTCCTATCTCTCATACTTCACAACTACATCGATATTGAAACCGTTTTGATTAGACAGGTGAATGGCTTAACGGAGGGTTTACCTTTGTTGAGATCGTCGGGGGTTATGAGGAAACGATGGGAATGGTTGCGCACCTCCAGTTCCTTGCGCGGAGCCGCTACCATCGTTCTGAAAAACCACTTTTCATATGAAGAATTAAGACACGCTGCGGGTAATGCAGTTGCCTCCCCTCCGCCCTGCCGCACTTCCATTTTCCCGCGCAGTTCAAAATACGTACGTGCGTAGTGAGAACGCTGTATGCACAAAGACCGTTTGAGATGTTGGTTTTATCAGTTATTATTAGCAAAGTACAAAATTTATTATTGTAGAAATTGATCGACACAAGGTACCTGGTGTTAAAGGTGAAATGGAGAAAACATCGAATCGTATAGCACAGGAAGGAGCAGCGTACTCGTAATGCGGTGGAAATGTATGAACAAAGCGATTCGTATCGCCTGATTATGAGATCGCAGATGGGTCAAAACGTCGATTCTACACACGGTGGATCGATGGATCTTCGGGGACAGAGAGAAGGGCAACGGGGGGAGTAACAGTCAATTCGAGAGCGCCGCCTACAGCCACTCCTCCCCACAAACCCCCACTCGGAGTCAGACACGGATTCAAGTTGGAGGGCGATCCTCCTGTTCGAGACAGGGCATTCGAAGGCAGACGCGAGGTGGCCTTGGAGTGGAGGGCGAGTCGTCGATGGAGGGACGGAGCCTGTAGAGATCGACCATCGGGACACTAAGGGAGGGGCAGACCGAGCAGCTGAAGGGCGTCCGTGGAGTGTCCGAGCACGATCTCTCCTTCTCCGGCCAACTACGATCACTCAGCACTCTGAGCATAATAACGCTCATAATTGACGAAAACGCAAACAATTTCTGCGGGTCCAAACAAAAGTAGGAAATACTCACTTTCTGTATACGAAAAGTGCCGCGCCGAGTGTGAGTATGGCCAAGACGCAGAAGAAGGCGAGGACTGCCAGAGGAGCACTGCCATTCCCTGGAAAGGAGATAATGTAGAATGAATGGAATGGAGAATGCACCTCGTCTGCCGAGTAGTTGAGCGGCAAAAACGTTGGGATCTGAGGGCTCATCGCAAATTTCTCCCCTGAAGCCTGGTGCACAGCTGAAAGGAGTATTGAGGTAAATGCATCTTGAAGTGTCACAGAAGTTTGCAACATCGAAAGGTTGCAAAAACGTACTTGCAAGCAGGGTGATAACTCTCCGTAATGGCCGAGAAGTGCTTGATGCACTTTCCATTATTCCTACAGTATCCCAATCGTAAGTGCTCCTCGCACTCTATCGTCTGTGGTTTTCTGCAAAGTGAAAAATATAAGTACTCTTTCATTATTATCTCCATATCCCAAAATAGTTTTCCTTAGAGCTGGCGTAAGCAGACTGACTCATTGAAGTAGTCCGCGTACTCTTCGAAAGGGTCGACATCGGTTGAGTTGAGTTGGAGGGCAACGGGAGGGGGAGGAGCAGGGACGCTCCTTTCGCTCCGCAGCCACGGGTGGCATCCCTCTGGAATGGGAAGAATCATAGCGTCTCGGAGTCCATCGCTATTTCAACCACCCATCCACACAACTCCAGGCACTTGTCATTGGGATCATTTAAAGTCGTACTTCGCTGCAGGTGAATGAGCCACTCGAAGGTTCATAGTTAATATTCAGGTTGAGTATGGGTGAATCCGACACTCGAGGGGATCGGGTGCATATTGGATTGAGCCCCGCGCAGTGGGATAGTACAAGAAGTTAGAGGGGAGAGAAAGTCGTCGGAGCTACTGCTCTCCCCGTCTCTTATCTCAATGCCGCCACTGTTTGAACGGCCTTCGTTCCTGTTTGTCGTGGAAGACGAGCACACTCAGCGACAGCACAATACTTCTACTTCGTGGATACCGAGACACTGATCGGGTGCCACGTAATCAAGTTCTATTCTAATGATGACTACGGTAGATTGATAAAATCAATTAATAAAATATATAGGCAAAACGTGGAAGTACCTGCAGTGCCGAGGATGAGGGCGAAGGCGAGGCACACGGCCAGAAGGGAAGGGCCACTGCAACGAGGCCAGTCAAGGAGGAAGGGGAAGGGGGGAGGGAGGAGGGGAAGAGGCAGTGATCCAGGAGGGACAGCAAACAGTGCACTGACTCAGAGCCCCTCCCCACGTTGCATGTACCACCAGAGGGCAGGTGGCATCTACAAAAACACCAAGGCCTCTCCTCCCTCCCAGTGGAGGCCCGCGCGACACAAAGGGAAGGGGCCATCGGATTCGCTCCATCTACCACCATTGCAGGGGGGACACGGCCTACCATACACTCCCCGCCCCTCTCAATAATGCACAGCCAGCATCTATAAAAGTAAGACGGCCAGAGAATGGAGATCCCCTGCAGTTGGGTCCATTGTGTGCCAGGGGGCAGTGATCTACCACATTCTCGCTTCGCTTGCAACTTCTTCTTCCATGAGTACCGTACGGAGAAGGATGGCTGTCCCCGGAACGAGGGGTACAGAGAGCGATTCCACGGTCGTCAAAGGGCTTCTCCATCAATGGCGTGAGTGGGAGTCAATTGAAAGGTGGGTCATCCGTCATGAGTCTCCTCCCATCCAGACCCTTCCCCTGTCACTCCAACTTCGATGCTTCCAGTCCTCGTCCCACTCCTCCTCCTTTTATCTATCTACAGTAGCCCTTCGCCCTCGCACCCAACTACGTGATTACAAACGCAACCTTAGGACTACAATTGCAATCATTCAAAAATAGGGCCTCATTTCAAAAATGTCTCCCCGTCATGTTGATTGTTGTGACGCTAGCCTATCCCTTGTTGTAGGTAAGCAGCGGGAATGGTGGGAGCGCGAGCCTCGTTGGCCCTCCTGTGGCTGGTGGCAGTGGCGGCTGCCTTACCATCTCCACAGGGCCTTCCCCGAGATACCCGGGTACCTCCCCCTCCCTCCTCCGTCCACCCCTTCAGGCCTTCCCGTACTCGGTGTCCTTCGTCCGTCTGCTCAACCCCGAGGGAGGCTTCCCCTACTACGGAGGGAGCGGGGACGATCTGGCAGACATGATCGATGCCCTCAATCGGCCTGCCCCCTTCGGAAGGGAACGGAGGAGCTTGAGCAACGCGCCCGTCAAGCGTCAGCCCCTTCCTCCTCGGCGACCCTCCTCCACTTGCAGGGTACGCGTGTCGCTTCAAGTTCTGCCGCATCTACGACGCCTGAGAAGTGCCCCCCGCCCTCCCCCCATCATCCACTCTGACGAACACACCACACAACTTCCATCCCTGATAAACGAGAGATGCTTTTACAAACGATACTATTAAGAAAAACGAAAGATAAACGAAAGAGAAAGAGAAAGATAAACGAGAGATACTATTTATACAACTTAATGATATCAGTTCTTTTATGAAGAATAACTACCGTTTGTTGGAAATTTATGACAAGAAATAGAATATCTTTGAAGATTCAAGGGAACCGAGCCTGCACTATTACCATGATCAATGTGTCATAGAAATCAGAGATTCCAAAAGATCGTAAGTATAGAGATACAAAATCTTAGGTATTTACTGCACCATTGTTGTTAAAAGGTTTGTTCGTAGAGGGAGTGGGGGTGGGAGTCGTGGGATTGAATTGATCGAAGTAGTGGTTGCGTAGGAGGTCGTTGACTCACTGCTTCTCCTCGTCGTCCTCGACAGGCAGATGCTGCTTCAGCACCGCCCCTTCGTTGTAGTGCGCTCGGCGCTTCTTCTCGAACTCTCTCTTACGAGCTGCATTGCCCTTTCCCTCCTACGGACCATCGGGAACTTCGTCAATCATTCCCTCATTACTCAACCAGCGAATATGATATAAGAGAGGCGCATAAAGAAAAAAATTGTCCTTGTAACACCAAAAGAGTGATAGCGCAAAATGAAAGACGCAGGATTCTACAAAAAAACTGCGTCTCTCGTTTTACGTTATCTATCATATTGGTCTTACGAAGACAATTTTTTTTTCTTTATGCGCCTCTCTAATATATATTGAATGGCCAAATGGTTCTAATGGCGAATGAAATATATAGCACTGACCCTTTTTCTCCTCGGTCATCTCCTCCTCGCTCTCGCTGTCATCGGGAGCGAGACTCTCCCTCCTCGCCCCTCCCTCCAGTCCTGCCATCACGGCCCCCGCATCCACAGCCCCCACAAGGGACACCCTCCTGCAAACACACCCTACACGCAAAAAGGAAAGCTTCGTTACCTGGGCCTGTTCGAAATTCCCTCCCCTTCGCTTTCTCCGTCAGAATAGTGGTAGGGGGTCTTGGGCTCGTCGATCTTCATATGTCCGTAGTCCTTGTCAACGGGATGGTGAGTGGCGATAATATTCATCTCGTCGAAGTGGGCTCGTCCTTCCTTGGACTCGAACGATTCAGGCTGCTTTGCCTGTGATAGTGCTATGACTGGAGGGAGGGAGGGGGGCGTACCTTCAAAATGCTCTTCTTTGGTTGCATTCGAAGGAAAGTGGCCGGGTCGACGTCAGAGTGCATGGGCTCTTCCTCCTGAGGGGAGGCATCTCCGCCGGGTGCAGACATCGTTGAGTTGCGCACTGAAGATTCTTTCATGTCACATGGGCTCGAAGACATGAAATACGTTAAGCAGGGGAAATTGGCGGCGAAAATGTCAGACCAGAACGTTGACAATATTCAATACAATAATTCTTGCCTTCGGAAATGGAAGAGGAATGCCATATAGCCATCATATTCGAGTCCCCTTCCGATTGAAGACAAGGGGACGGGGGACAATAGGGAGGTTCCCACGGCACTTGTTTTGCTTGCGATCGCTAGCACATGACAGTCTGCTTTGGAGGCGGGATCGTTGACGATTCAGTAGGGATAAGTATGCTGGCCGTATACCAGAGGTGACCGAAACAAAAGGATACAACAAAGAGAGTGGACGCGGTGCCGCTCGTGCGAGTAGATTTGGAGTGAATTAATCGAGAATGAGAGAAGTGATGCGAGAAGTGAAGGGCAATTTGTGCCGCGACATCTTCGGCCCATTTAATACTCGAGTTCTTCCGAATAGAGACGCCGCAACTCAACTATAAGACGGAGAAAGGGGAGAAGTAACTTCTTCTGGTCGATACGGAAGAGGCCGTGGGCCATTCCTAGTAGCCGAACCCCCAAACACGAGCGGAGAGGAACCAGAGAGTGGAAAGGAGAGGGAGGGACACGCGCGAGGAAGCTTTGAGATCCCAACAATGCACGGCACAACAACCCCCCGAGCACCGCGAATCACTTTGGACGTCGTCGGACACGCTCCCTCCCCATGCGCCTCCTTCGCCAAAACATAATGAGGGGAGGAAAGGGACATCATCGAAGACACGACGGAAATGCAGCCAGATGTACAAAACAATTCTTTACGATACAGTACCACTAGGGATGCCGCGAGAATGACAATAAAGGATTAGCAATGGAAGGCCGACCCGAATTGCTACATGGCAACTAATACCGTAAGCCTTGGAGTTATGATATTAGTTTCCTATTCAGATTTGAGCAGACCTCTTTTCACACTAGAGCACTCTAAAATAATTCAATGGGAAGACATCCTCCGAAGAGAATTTCAGTAAATCTCGTACACGAGAATGGGACAAAGAACCCATGGCACAAAGTAATTAGACCGTTGAGTAATAAATCTCTTTATTATTCCAACAATTATTCAAGTAATGCCGAATTTTAAAACAGATCGCCAATCTAATTAGATTTGATTCGCATTTGACAATCACGGTCGAACCGTAGTCGACTAATCTGACAAGAATGGGCTTATCTGGCCGGCCAACCAGCACGAGCTACACTTGCTGTAGCTCCAACCCGAAGAAAGCTCCTTTAAAACCGTGCAGCCGAGAGGCACGAATTAGTATCCGAATGTCGATAAAGGAATTGTATCTATATCTATATCTATATCACTTATATCACATAGGATGAATTCGTAATGCAAATGGCGTAGTAATTTAGCAGAATTTGAACAGATCATCTATCGCAACTAGTTGTAAGAGTCAATGCACTGCACGCACATCCTTCAAGTATTTACAACATATAATTTTGCCACTAGGTGGATACGCTCTATCTAGCAATGAAGTAGGTAGACCTACGCAGTTTTGGTAACACTCATGGCCTCATGTCGGAAGTCCAGGAAATAACGTCCGATGGCTCGTCCAGCCCCAGCCACGTTGCCAGCCACGTAGGGTTACGCTCGTCACCATAGCTGCAAGTAATTAGTGTCGGATGATGGAATAGGGAGGATGAGGGGAGGGTGAGGGGGAGGGGGAGAGGGAGGGGTGGGGGGTACCTCTCGCCAAGTTGCTCTGGGCACGATCCTTCTTGCAGGGTGTTCATGGCCATCTTGCAGATGCCGTGTAAATGAACAAGAGCAGCGATGACAACGAAAGTGTGGAAAAGTTGATGTGATTGGAACTGAACGGAGCTCTCGTCGATCGTAGTGGGGATGGGAGACACACCCAGAGGTCGCACTTCCCGGGGAAGAATCTCTCCGGTATCCGAAAGGCGTAGACAGCGGCTCCCACGAGATACAGGGCGCCCATCAGAAGAAGCCAACCGAGAGAGGTGTGTTGGATCTGGAGGGAGGGGTGAGAAGTCATGGAAAGGATTCGCACCATCCAGTCCACTCCGTCAACGATGAAGAGGTGCAGGGCAGGGATGATCGAGGACAGACCCATGGCAACGAACACTCCCGCTCTCACAGGCCTGCAACTCTTTGTTGGACTGATCGAGAGCATACTGAGCGAACCTGAACATAGGTTCTGCAAACTTGTCCCACAGGGAAACGATCATAGCGGAGAGACCGAGGACGACAATCATACCGATGTAGATTATCTGAAGAATAAAGAGAGTTAAAACAGAGGAGACGGAGGTACCTGGCAGGTTGGGCGGCAGTAGAATCCGTAGTGTATCCATGGAACGAACGAGCCCATTATGAGGACGGAGATGCCGGAGTAATCGAGTCTGAAGAGTCCCTTCCCTCTGCCCCCCTCTCCTCGCACTCACTTGCTGAAGAGACTGCCGACCTGTGGGGAGTGGCACTGCACTGTGTGGAAGGTGAACGAGAGACCGAGGCAACATACGGCGCCTGAAAACGAGTCCATTTTCACTCTCATTAATTCCTATGATTCTAGCTCACCCGCGAAGAATGCAGAGAATACGAGCTTCTCTTGCCAAGGAACGTCGACCATCGGGCGAGTGAAGAACCAGAGGGCGACTCCAACGAATAGGACACATCCTGCAATATCGCCCTACACTTGATATCAAAGTACCATCGGAAATGAGATAGAACTCCGTCGTCTTTCTACTTACCGTACATGTGAGTCCAGATGTTGCCAGTCTCGGTGTGGAGGGCGAAGATGCTCTTGAAGCAGGATCCGAAGGAGGGCAGAGGAGGGCGGTGCCCTGTCCTCAGATACTCGTTATCTTGCAGCCACTCCGGAAGATACTCGAAATTCTGAGCTTTCCATCGAGCCTCCCAGAACTGCAAGAGGGGAAAATAAGATAGGAGGTAAGTGGAAGTTCGGACCCTCTTGACGACGGTCCTCCTTCCCTTCCCTCCTCCCTCGGCGTCCATCACGATCTCTTCCTCGTCGATCTCCACCTCCAACTCGTTGTCGTCGTCATCCATGTTCGTCATCTAAATCGCCGATTTTTATACAAGAGAGAAAAAGACTGACTTCAAAGTGCATTGTGGGGTCGTGGCCTGCCATTCCCCTTCCTGGGTGTTCCTTGAATCGAACGACGCGTCTTCGGTGCCTGCCGTCAGGCTCAACTCTCCCTTCCCCTCGATCCATTCACACTCGGTACCTCAACGTGTGCATCGTGGCTAACGGAGAGCACCGTCGGTTCCCCTCCGCCCTTCGCATTTGGCATCGACCACGCCCGTCGGTGGCCCTACAAAGTAAATCATTACTGTGGTGAATGAAGCGGAAATTGGATATTTAGATTGTAGATTGAAGCAGTTATTGTGCAGCACCACAGAACTTCTAAAAGACTTGCGCTCGTTAGCAGCCAGTTCCGTTTGTATCTTTCAGGAGAAAAGGTATCTATGGCTGAAATTTGGCATGCTAGTTGATCCTAGATTCCAACCGAAGTATGCAAAAAAATCAGCCGTAGATTCCTTATTAGCGCTGAGATATGGGAGGCGGAATTTTCGCTAGCGGAACGGGAAATTAGAAGTTCTGTGGTGCGGCACTATAGCACCAAGACCAGCGATGAAGAACGGATATAAACCTTGCGGAATGCAGCTCCATTCTTGCTTCCAGCTCTCTTAGCAGCTGGTCCCTGGCGACCTCCCGGCTTCGCTTTGTTCCACTCTCCATCTCAAAATATAAAGCCATCTACGATATCTCGATAGGAATGAAATACTTAGCGCGATCTAAAGTTACACAAATATATATATGAAGTACTCACCGCGCACTCCCTCGCCAGTTCCTTCGCCTGTCCATTTCCTCCGTCCATTGCAACCATCATCCGAATCCGATTCCCCTTCACGATTCGTTGCTACGACCTTCAATGGCACATGACTAACGTGGGTTTTATTTTATTAAAAAAACTACATGTGCCCATTTTGACACCAATACATAATAACGTCCGCAGCGTTAAATCATACTCACTTTCTTGTGACGAACGACGATTTCGAAAGGAAGTTGCGGCCGTTTCTGTGGGCTGAAAAAGTAGTGTTTATGGCTGCTTTCAAAAAAGCTATCAGATTGGACACATTTGTCATCTGGGATGAACCACGCGCTGCGACTGTTTTTGAGAGTAGGGTAGGAATAAATTAATTTATGAATACCTTGAATCTCTTCCGTGGGGAGACAGCGTCTCTTCAGTAAGTGGCCTGAAATGTGAACATTCTTTCATTGTTCTTGAATATAGAGTGATTGTTAATGTCTATCTTGAATAAAGGAGATATTCCAATTAAATAAAAAAAAACTAACCTGTAGTCGACATCGACCTCGTCGACGAGAACTTCCTCCCCGTTGGCGGCCCGTCGGAAGTCGCCCTCTTCTCTCGTCATGATCTCCTCGGCCTCTCGGAGCACATCCTACAACGGGAAATCAGAGTGGAAGGGGAAGGGTGAGTCAACTCACGTGAACAGTGCGCAGGGGACTGGCCATGTCCTCCTCATCGGCTCCCAACGGCTTCAGCAGTCCTTCGCTTTCTTCCTCTGACTTCCCCTTCTCTTTTGTGCCCGAGTCCATCCTACACTGAAAAGCTCAATAATTCAATAACGATATATCAACACAGAGTTTACAGAGCAACTCAATGACGGCGCAGCACGGTGAAAAGCACAGGGGGTTACAAACTGCATCAGAGTTGGATAATTCGAGGAAGACGCTTTTCAAGAAGTCGAAATCTCTCGATGGAGAAGACGCGTGATATGAGAAATGAGGTGGTTCGTTCGAGTCTCCTACCAAACAAGGAGTGGAGGGGGCTCGGAGGAATCTCTCCACTCCCCGCGGCAGGGGAGCACTCACCACACTCAGTGGCCACTTCCGAGACTGCATTCAGTTGCCATCTCTCGTCCTCTCTCCTCTCGCTTCTTCCCGTCCGATAAAGCACGCAAGTAGGCATCATACCTCCACCAACCCATAATGATGCAATGTACGCCATGGGCGCCGAACGATACGGGATACATCATTTAACACGGACATCTGTTGAAAATATCGCTCATTTATTCAACACGCTACTTGACTGCGAACCAGATGAAAGATAAATTGAGGAAGACAACATGTACAAATATGGCAAGGCAGGAGGGGCATTGAGCAACGCATGTTAACCTCGGTGAATGGATTTACTGAAAGCATTAAAACCTAGTATAAAGTATGACACGTAAAATGGGACTAGAATATTATGTACTCTGAAATGAGGCGTTTGTCATGAAATGAGGCTATTACACGGCGTCAGATAATAAAGGCACTTGTGGCCATCGGATCTTTGATTTGACCTCGTCTAAAATACAGATAGATCCAAGCCGGAGGTTGTGCTCTCCATGCACATAGCACATTTTTTGTTGACGCTGAAATTCAAAGCTTTTTCTAGAGATAACAGATCTATGAAACCTAAGAAATGTAGCGCTATAAATGAATGGCGCAGTACAATAGGGCTAGGTTGGGTTGAAAGTATCCATGAGGAGACTCCTCCACTCGAGTAGACAAGTGGGACAGGATACAGCGGCCGTGGCACCATCGACGACGTGGAGACATCGGGGGAAGACCCTCCCCGCCCCTCCGCCCTCCCATGATCCCACCTGCAACTACCCATCCACCTTTAACAACAGAAACACCAACAGTCACGTGTGTTGGCTCCGTCGCCGGCGGAGACCACGTAGCCACCATCTTCAACGCATCCTAAACAATACTATTCGTTGGCAAAAAGAGCTGGCATGAATTCAAATACGTCGCTTCATCTACTGAAATGCCAGTACACCCACCTCAGAGCGTAATCCATTTTGCGTCCCAGGTTCGTCCCATACCGCAGGCCATAAAGCTCTCAGCTGCCTGAATTTCCTTTGAAAATGAAGCTGACCATAGGTACCTGGATGCGAGGGCGGCGGGGGTGGCAGGGAGGGAAGCCAATGCCTTTCCGAGAACACTTCTCGTGTGAAGCTCTTCGTGATTGGCCACGATGTCCCAAAGGAGGGAAACCAGAGCAGGGGGAGTCTGAAAATATATGCAAGTCGCAGATAAACTCACAAACGTTTTGAAATTGAGGCAATGAATGCAATGGACATAAATATGGAGAATGCAGATGGAAAAATCACGCGAACTAATGCAGTTATTGGTAAAAGATTCCATTCGGAATAAGCGCTTTCGAAGAAACTGACCTCGGGAGAAAGGCACTCGACTGCGGAACCGACGTCGCCTGCGAGCAGATGCACAACAGCCATGGAGGGAGCCTTCAATCCTCGGAAGAGGCTGCAAACAGTGGCAGCCTCCGTGGCATCGAGAGAGGAAAGGGCAGCCAATGCCTCCTCCTCCGTCCCATTGCCATTCCCTTCAATGGATCCAATTAGAGATAACAGTCTAGGCATCCAATAAGTGAACAGCAAACCTCTCGGTGGATGGACAGCGAGCGCAGGAACGAGAGTGGGTCCACACACGAAGACAGAGTCATCGGCCAATTGGACGCATCTCCGAGTGCCTTCCTGCAGAGAGTATAAGGGAGGGAAGAGCCAAGAGAGCCACCTTTGCCTGGAAGAAGTACTTCCTGGGGGAGAGTCCTCGTAGTGGGGGAACTCCGCACTGGCCCATGTCATTCCTCCCCCACGACCAGAGTCTTCCATCGGCAGTGGAGGCAATGGTGTGGTTGCTCCCTGCCTCCACCCCCGTCCATCTCACTCCATCTGGTTCTGCCACAGCACTCGGCTCTCCCTTCTCCGTCTTGTTCCCGTGTCCCAGTTGGAAGTCGAGGCTCTGGAGAAGAGGGAGAGAGGGAACGGGATGCACTCGATTACCTTTCCCCATGTCAGGAGGCGTCCTGTGTCGCTGATCAGCGCAGCGTGGGAGAGTCCCGTCGAGACGGCGATGATTCTTCCCTCGATAGACGTTGAAGGAACTTCAGTAACACCCAGAAAATCCTTCGGAACCGTCATAGGGAGAGGAGCCTGAATGATGATCTAATGGAAGACAAATTGAAAGAGACTCACCTTGGGAGCCTTATCGGCCTCTTTGGCGGGGTCCTTGGCATTCCTCAGTCTCCGCATCACAAACATCTTCATCTTGAGCTCCTGTGGATTCCGTCCCCACCTGCCAATTCATCATAATTATCCCGCTACTTTCAAACTGCCCTTACTCAAATATTCGATCGTCCTCAGTCACTGCTACCGTCATGTAGAATCGAGTGTGGAGCAGCTTCACAGGGGGGACTCCCACACCGAGATCCACCTACACGCAACAACTGGCAATAGAAAACAAGAAGAAACGACGACCTTGATCCATCGGAACTGTTTCATGGTGTCCTCATTCCCTCCAAGCTGGCCGTAGGCACCTCCACCCACAACCCATACAACTCCAGTCCGAGAAAGGAGGGCAGTGTGCACACGGCCGCAGGTCACTTCCTTCATGGGTTCCCTGAAGGGAGGAGGTAGGACGAGAGACGCGGAGGGATGCCATACGGTAGGTGGTGGACGCGGGTGGGGACGAGGCAGTCGGCAGATCGATCGCGGGTAGTCGAATGGCCGAGTTGGCCGTACATTCCCCATCCCCATGTCCATAGACTTCTTCCGTCGTCCATGAGGACGGCAGAATGGAGTTGGCCAGCAGAGAGCGACAGCGTCCCGTCCCACTTACCAGATACCTCCTGCAGTGTACGAGAAGATGAATCATTTGTATGACTCAAATCATGAGTGCGTAAACGACAAACCGCTGGTTCTGGCACATTGTTGACATGGCCGAGGCCACACTGCCCATAGCGATTGAGCCCCCACGAGAAGAGAGATCCGTGCGAGGAGAGGAGGAGAACGTGCTCTGCTCCTGCTGACATCGAGTGCACCTGGGAAGAGAACCAACCTTTATACAGTGTATATGAATTTAACCTCGAGAGACTGTAGAGTAACGGGAGCTGGAGGAAGGATAAGCTTCTTAGCTCGATGAACTGGGGAAGCCTTTGGAGAACCTTCTCGTATTACTGCAAACAAATCATTCACCCGTGCGATCAACCACATCGTATCGTAAATCATACCATCTGTGTCGACATTCTTCGACTGGACCGAGCTCAGCTCTCCCCAAAAGTGCAGCTTCCGGTCAATTCCAAATGCCAAAGAGCAGTTGAGACCTGAGAGGAAATGATTAAAGTCACCACTGTAAGAGAGATGTGGAGCAAAACGATACCAGAAGCGATGAGTCGAGAAGGAGACGGAATGTATGTGTAGGAAGTGGAAGTGCCCAAGACAGTACATACGATCAGCAGTACCCGAGCACTCGATGGACATCTACAACAAGGAGATGTATTCTTTAAAAATCCGGTTTGGTGGCGACATTTTTGGGCTTATTGCGTGCATTATGTTGTCATTTCTAAGTGCGCACCTCTGCATGTTATCGAGAGCAATTCGCGAGGATCTCGAGTGGGCATGGGAATCGCCTCGAAGATCAGTCTGCCATTGAGCGAGGAGGGCGAGAAGGGACGACGCCTCCTTCTCCCCTACTCCCAGCCAATTCACGCCCCACACAACACTCAGCATCTGCAAGAGTCTATTATCGGCTGACAAATCGAGGTCATACCAGAGACCGCGTTGTGGCGTCCACTTTGTTCCATTGTTCTGGACCAGTTGACAAGAGCCACGATACGGCGACTCCTCAAATTAAGACGCCGAGTAGAAGAAAGAAAGGAAGAATGCCATACGAGAGTGACCAGGGTCTCGGGGAAGAAGAATTGCGGCACTCCTCAGCAGGAAAGCGTCAAGAACTTGCTGCATTCCGTCAACGAGATCGGAGTGTCGACAGAGGAAGCCACTGGAGGGGCGATGGAGAGGGGAGGAGTGGTTGTACCTGAGAAGGCAGTCAGCATCGAGGGCAGTCTTCGATCCAGTTTGCACACTGCGCACAACGAGAGAGATCACTCGAAGGCGAGTCGTTTCCCGAGGATTCGCCTCTATTCGTAGGAGGATCTACATGCATATTTATATTTCAAAAAATGAAATGTGAGATGCCAACCTGCGGAAGAAGGAGGTGGTCCAACTTGAATTTCTCCATCATCCCAACCAAGCCCTCGAATGTCATCTGAAATTCTAATTTTTGCTCGGAATAGTTGGTATCAACGTCTTGTGCTTTGGCGATAGTAACAAATTTGGCAAGAAGAGATGTGGTGATTGGTGGCTTGTTACGTGAGAAGCGATCAAGGAGTGAAAGAAGAACTCGATCCACTAGCTCTTTAGCAGCACCAGGGGATATAGATTCAGCTGCATCTCTGTAAATGCATACTAATATGCATTCCGTTATAAAATCAAATCAAACCTTAGCTGTGATGGTGCTGGGAAGTCAGAAAAGAGGAGGAATTCTTCGATCCAAGCATCGCCGTTGCTGGAAGATAATTGTGTTGCCACTACTATCACTATGCATTCCCATGGGAATTAAAGATGCGCAGGCATTGGACAATTTATGACATTGAAACCAGACAGAAAAGATGTGGTTGAGGGGAAGAGATAACATCGAAACCGGTCTTTTCAGGGGACATACCTTGTAGGGCAAGGAAAGAGTCGAAGGAGTCCTCGTTCATTGACGACGAAGCAATCGGGCATGAGGGATGATCGCTCCCGACGGGGAACGAGGCCAAGGCATCGCCACTCCGAACAAACATCAGTCAACACCTCCTCCCATTCTCCACAACGGCTCCCCTGAAGAAGACACTCAAAAAGATCTACGTTTTATTACTAATTGGAAAAACGATAAAAAATGGAATCGTCGCTTAGAGAAACAGGAGTGCCCAAGGGAGCCAGGAAGACTTACGTCAACGGAAGAAACTCCGAATCGGACGTTGAAAAATATCCGATTTGAAGAAGACAGGGCAAATAGAGTCTTCGTTGTTGCGACGACGTGCCACGCGTCAACAGGAATCTGAATTTAATTGCAATATTAAGACCGTGTTTCACATGGAATGAATTTCTCCGTTGATTGTAAGAAAACAAACCGAGAAGGTGTATGAAGATGGAGCCGAAGAAGTTGAAGAATCAGAACTGAGCATGGAGACACTTGCGAACAGCTCTCCCCTCCGATCTTCATTGCATAACCGCACAACCCCGTCGCCACAACGAAGCTGATATGCTCATTGTCAGTAATACGTTTTCCTATGTGGAATCTCATTTGAGGCTCAAGACAGTTTCAACTCACAACAAGTGATGATGGGGGTTGCAACGTCTTGAGATCGGAAGGAATAAGAACTTGAAGCGTCTCCCGCAGACCTTGTTCACCCGTCTCCAACGGCACTATCCATTGAACCATCGTGAATCCAGTGACCTGCGAAAAAAAAAACTTCTTACGTTGACAGAATGGCACTAACGAGAAGGTTTACACCGGTGACCGACACGAAGACATCGATCTTGTGAATTGTTTCCGGAGCTTGCACTTCAATGGCGAGTTTTCTTGTTTGCAAGTCCACAATCAGAACTTGTCCTCCCTGAGATATGTAATCATATGGAAAGTCGTACTAGAATCGTACCTTATTGGCGCAAAGAAGAACAGGCGAACGGCTGTGAGATGATACAAAGGATACAATTGATGTGGGTGTACGGAGGCATAAGTCGGCTGATGAAGAGATTGGAACGAGGAACGCAGAGGTCTCAAAAAAGTAGCCGCAATTTCCCCACGCAACGTCCTAAAATTGTAATTCCGTGGGAATTATACCTGGCCAATAAAAATAGGAAAATAGTTAACAGATTCTAAGACTCACGAGGAGCAATTTCATAGGCACGACGAGAATATCTCCTTCCGACAGTCCAAATGCAAGAAAACTTGCTTCTGGCCCAATACAAACGGCCACCTGAATTCGATGCATCCCATACAATTCCAACAGAAATTGGATCTTAACCGTACCGGATCAAGCGGTCTTCCCCACAGTGTGGGAATGTTGAGAACTCTTCTCCTGGGCTTATCCTGCCCCATCTCGTGGAAAATTTGCACATCTCCTGGAAATGAGGAGGATGTCGTGAAAACGAAAATATTACCCTTTGTCGTGAGTAGAACAACTAGCAGAAATGTTTCCTCTGCGAGGTACGCAAAATCGACAACTACATCGTCGCCATTCAGTTCATCGAGCTCGAAAGCGGAAGAGTAGCTAAACATGGCTCACACCATCCTGAAAGATTCGTTTTTTAGTCGAGTGTTCTCCTGAGAACGCGCACGAAACTGCGAAGCGGTGAAAAAGACAACAGTTGCAACGATCTAGTTTTGCGGTAATGTATTTTTTGTAATTAGTTTATGTGATCCCGAAACAATTCAGGTGTGAAGTTAAAAAAAAATCCAGTTTTCAGACTTTATAGGTAAAAACGCTAACATGATATTGTGGCATGTTGTATTCCAAACCTAATCTTGTTCCTTTGAGATGGTTGAAATGAGATCCCCCATGTCAAGCTTAATGAGAAGCAATAAGCTTGACTTTAGGGAGGTGCGCGATAGAAAGAGATGATAGAGACAAAAACGCGGGTGGTCCCCCAATGGCTCTAGCGTACGGTAAAGTTAGTTCGCGATCGGCTTTCCCCCCGCGATGTCTATTAGAAATCGCTAAACTTCGTAACTATAAGTGACCTTTTGTATTCGTGTTATTCCCCGATGCCTAGAACGCGGTGGAAGAACGATACACAACTTATCTAATTATTGTTTGCGCAATACTTCTGGGGCATCGGTGAGGGTAGAATACTTCGCGACTGAGCACATATGTGTTCAGACGCGAATGGACTAGAATTGAAATATTGATCTTTAATCAAAGATCAAAGACCAAATATCAAAGATCAAAAAATCTTTCAATTCTAGTCCATTCGCGTCTGCACACATATTTGCTCAGTCGCGAAGTATTCTACTGGTGAGACAGTTCTGGGGCATCGGCGCATTTGAACTAATTGGTTAGAGAAATGAATGATGACCACAAATAACGAGGCAAATGAGAAAACAAACGGGATACTAGAAAAGGAATACATAGAACGGGGAACGGGCGCTGGTTAGACATAACGTGCGACTTCTGAAACGTATGTAGACGTTCTGGATTACGGCAATAAGCATTACTGTCGCGAATCCTGGTGTTTTCTAATCTTAAATCCCGGACTTGTGCGGTTTAGAAAACGATCCCCTCTGAGTCACCGCTATCCGAAATATTCAAACTGTATGGGCGATGATAATTTATTGGGCATATTCACCAGCCAAAGAGTTAGAAACGATCGCACTTAATTCCTTATGACCACAAACATCTACATAGTATATTATCTAGGAGGGTGAATTATTTTGCCCGAAATCACAAATCAGAGAGCTTAGGGGACCGAGGGAAAGGTAACTTTCGAACGGCCCATAGTTAGTCGCCAAATAACATATCGAATTAATTATATCACTACTCTCTCGTGGAGCATTTGAAGAAGCATACCCAACATCTGCGTCAAGGGTGAGATAATAGTGCGTCATAGCACTCGCGCTGCGTTCATACGTGAGGGCCCGAGGCATACACTCACGTTCTACATCCCACTTTCCTGCATAGACTTCCCACTCGTTTCTCGTTTTTTTAACCAATGGAAATTTCTGCTTTTCGCTATTGTCTGTCCATGATGTAGAGCGTCAATCCTAAAATATCACAACGGTTTAGGTTTGGATGTGACATCGTGACGACGAGGGATCGATAAGCCATGAGCAAGTTCGAGAATTATGACAAGTACTACACGAATTTCCAACGGCCACCATTCGCACCGGTCTATCGACCAACACCGGAGGAGTTCAACGATCCAATAGCATATGTGGCCAAGATTCGCGCTGAGGCAGAGAAGTACGGAGTCGTGAAAATCATTCCGCCCCAGGTGAGCTATCCTTTCTTATTCTATCATGATTTCATTCACTCCATTGTAATGCCAAGTCTGTGTATCAACTATGTGGTATTGTCAGGATTTCAAACCGACATTCGCTATCGATCGGAGTACATTCCACTTCGTCCCTCGCGTTCAGCGCATCAATGAGGTACGAGAGATTGAAAAATGTGCGTGCGCAAGTATGCAGCTAACGAGGTGAAGCAAACGTCGTATTATTCAAAGCACGATAATCTACCGTAGTAATGTTCAAATGATAACGTTAATGAAGCAGCTCTGAGTACCGCTGCATTTTCTGTAATAAATCTATTTTCTCAAGGTCGAAGCTGTATTCCGTGAGCGAGCCGTTCTTGTGGAAAGGCTGACCCATTTCTGGAAGCTTCAGAATGCGAACTTCAGTGTGCCAACCATCGAAAACAAGCCACTGGATATCTACAAACTTATCGAGGTATCAAAAACCGTGAGGAACTATCGACCACATATTTCATTAAAACTTTTTCCCGTTGATCTTTCAGATTGTCAAGGTAGAAGGAGGCTTCGATATTGTTTCTAACAAGAAAAGCTGGAACTGTGTTGCCCGCTCACTAGGAATGAAAAGTGATAAGGTATAATCTTTTCAAAACCATGAATAGGAAAATGACAGACATTTCATTGACAGTTCCTATTGCAGTCCGGATTCAAGGTTAAAGAAGCTTATTCCCGTTGGATTGCACCGTACCTCGCTAACTACGTAAGCGAAAATAGAAATCTGATTTGAAACGCTTATGCAGAAGGTCAAGATTGAGAAGGAAGAGTATGACTCCGATGTGGATGAAGATGTGCCCGAGGATAAGTATAAGGATGTCAAAGATATCAAGCCGGTTAAAGGACAAGAGGTAAGAAAAAATAATTACTGGAGGACCTTCCCATCCCAGAGCGCTTCGCGTGGACTGGGCGAAGGTCGCAGCAGCATGCAGGGAGGAAGTCGGATGGGAGTGCACGAGAAGAATCACAACAGGAAGAAGGCCACCAAGAAGAGCAGTGCGAACGCTCTCGTTATTGTATACAGCAGTTGCATATCAGGAGACCCTCTGGCTGATGTCATTTGTCTTCGCTGCAAGAAAGGAGACGATGAAGGCCATCTCCTCATGTGCGAAGGTTGTGACTCGGCACTGCACACCTACTGCTCAATCCCGCAGCTCAAGGAAGTACCAAAGGTTATCCGATAGTTGCTCAACCCCTTAACCAAGTGAACCCAGGGGGAGTGGAGGTGTACCTCGTGCTCATACAACGAAGCTTCCTCGCTCCCCGTCAATTTCGGATTCGTGGACTCGAACGTCGGCTACACACTCGATACATTCGCAACTTTCGCCAATGATTTCAAGAAGGACTACTTCAAGATCGATCCAAAGGTTTCCCTTTCACAATATCCTTTCCTTAGATACGGACATAACAACCGCATTCATAACCGTTGTTTCTTCAGAAAGTTCCGAGTGATCTCGTTGAAAGAACATTCTGGAAGGGCGTCGCAGACAAGTGTCCCACATCACTCGCAGTGAAATACGGAGCAGATTTGATAACCAGCAAGGTAGAATAGAAATGTGCCCTTCATCTACCACAAAACAGGTTGGATCCGGCTTCGAGCGCAAAACGGATGCACACATAAAAGATAAGATAATCGCCAATCATCCGTGGAACCTGAACAACATGCCAGTTCTCCGAGACTCTGTGCTGACACACTTTGACAATGGCATTTCGGGTAAGTGCGAGTGCGATGGGTAGAACACACGCTGTTGACAGGAATGATGGTGCCATGGGTCTACGTCGGAATGTGTTTCTCAACCTTTTGCTGGCACACCGAAGACCACTGGACATACTCGGTGAACTACAACCACTGGTGAGTCCACCAGAACTTCTTCTACTATGACAACCTTACAGGGGCGAACGCAAAGTGTGGTACGGCATCAGTGGCAACGATGCGGAGAAATTCGAGCAGGTGAGTGGAGGAGTCGACGAGTGGAGGATTCGAGTCTCTCTTCAGGTGGTCAAGGAAATCTGTCCTTCTCTGTTCGCGGACCAACGAGATCTTCTTCACCACATGACGACTGCCGTCAATCCCTACCTGCTCAGGAGCAAGGGAATCAACGTCACCACAGTCCATCAGGTCCGTTGTCCTTCAGACGACGGCTAATGATTCTTTAGGATGAGGGAGAATTCGTCATTACGTTCCCACGTGCTTATCACGCCGGATTCAACGAGGGACTCAACTTCGCCGAAGCTGTCAATTTCGCTCCGATTGATTGGGTGAGTATGACCGTAATAGATTAACGATGAAGTAAAGTTGCAATAATGAAAGTGACCACAGGTGCGAATGGGTCGACAGTGCATGGTCGACTACGCGCTCGTTCGTCGATTCTGCGTCTTCTCCCATGATGAACTCGTGCTGAAGATGGTCAACGCGTCTGATAAAATCTCCATTTCGATGGCAGTGACAGCGCTCGACGAACTCAACGAGGTTTGCCTACCCATTCCCAATCCATCCCTATACTCAATCTTCAGATCTCCCAACGAGAGATACGCCAGCGCAAAGCTGCCAATAGCAGCGGAGTTCGCACGTGCAGACTCGTCCAGTTCGAGAGCATCGCAGATGACCACCGAGCATGCAGGTTCCATCTACCACCCGCTCCTCCACCTATCATGACCACTCCTCAGGGTATGCAACACCACACTCTTCATGTCTGCCATCCGCTGCGCCCACAACCGACTCACGTGCCTCGATCACATCGCCTCAGTCTGCAAGAAGTGTCCCCCAGAAGAACGAGTCTTGGAGTGAGCATCAGCCGCTTCCATATCGCTAACTTATCTTCTTCAGGATGCGATATCGTCTAGAGGAGCTGCATTCGATGAAGGAGAAGCTTCGACTGCTAACGAAGGCATACGACGAGTGGGAAGAGGCAGTGGAAGGAGTGGTCGAGAGTGGACGGAAGCCCGACCTGTCCAAGGTGCAGAGACTCCTCGACCAGGCTCAGTCCCGCCACTTCCCCTCCTCCGCTCTCCTCGACCAGCTCCACGCCATGATGGACACCTGCAGTCCTCTACTGGCAAGGGCCACGGCCATGGCTGGAGAGAGGGTACGAGTCAGGTAGGTAGCCTCACGTCTATCCATTGATCGTCTCCCTCTGCAGGAACAAGACACGAATACAGAGGGCAGACACTCGTCCAGATCTGGAGCAAGTGAAGGATATGAGGAAAGAACTGGAGAAGCTTCCCATCGAATGCACGGAACTCGTCAACCAGATGGATGTCCGTCGACCGATTCTTTCCCATTGACTGTCTCCATTACAGGATGTAATCGGACGAGCTGAGACATGGGAGAAGGAAGCACGGAAGATGGTGGAGACATCTGAGGAAGAGGCAATCGGGGACATCGAGATCGACACACTTTTGCAAAAGGCTGAAGAACTCAACTTACGTCTGCCTTTGCTTCCTCAGCTCGAAAAGGTAAATAAAAAGACAAGCAGAATACATGAACGATATAGACTCGGCAACGACAGCAGTGGGCATCGGAGAAGGCGGACCCCTTCGACTCGTGGAGACCAACTGCAGAAATGGAAGCTGCCGACGACTTCATGAATAGGCTACGGTGGGCAAAAACCGAGAGCAACATTATAGTCCTTGAGCTATAGTTTGTGTATCGTGTCATGCACATGCAGATAACGGACAATCACCATAACGATTAGATACCTCTGCGACAAATGCCGAAAGATCCAAAGAGAATGTTATTTTACAGATGGACATTGGCCGAACTTGACGAGCTCATTGCTGAAGGAGAGCGATTGGAGGCAGAAGGGTCACAGAGACTGGCATCTCTCCGGGCCAAGAGAGCCGCTGCTGCTGATGCCAATGAAGAGGTACACCAGCCACTCCCTCTCACTCCCCTCTTCTCTCCAGGCCCGCAAACTCTTCGCTCGAGCCCCTACAGTGGATACCGTCCGTGACCTTTGGTCAACAGCGCGGGAGTGTGATTGGTGTTCCGCTGCCTGTTAGTCTCCCCCGTCCTATTTCCTGATTTCCTTTTGAAGCGTTGAATGAACTGAGACAAGAAATGGATTACATCAACCAGGTCAACATGTACACGACGTGCAGTGACCTAACGTGGACTGATCTCATGAGGGCCATCGACCTGTGTCGGAGGTCCTCAGTCTCTCCCCCTCTACTTCTATTCCCCTCTACAGCTCCCGCGTCCTCCCCCAGTCCGCAGTCTGCCACGCATTCACTGCTGATATCGAGAACATGACAAAGGTCACGAAGAGGCTGAGGTGCCTGCTGGTGCCGAGCTGCTCCTACTACTCCCTCTACGAGGTTCCATCCTCCCTCCCTCGCCATTCACCTTCCGATCAGATAATCCACTACCGAGAGGACTTGATTCCACTGGCGGAGGGGCAGCTCGTCCCAATTCACTTGGATACCAGCACCCTCGCCGAATCGTGGATTGCCATGGACAACTTCGAATGTCGCGACGAGCTCATCGAGCATCTCAAGAAAATGGTCTCCCAGCAGGAGTCATTCTACGAGAGATTACGGTATCCTCCCAGAGGAATGAACATACTTCCCTGCGCGCAGGCGGACCAACGATGCCAACTCCGCCAAATCGTCGTGCCATTGTCTTTCTGAGAAGCCAGGAGCAGTGTTGAAGTGCCTGCTGTGCCACTCCAAGACTCATCGTAAGGAAGAAGTCGAAAAATATCACATTTTCACATCACAATGTTAGACTACGAGCTACAATAGACATACGAAAACGATGCTTCCCAGATGGTTGTGCGTGGTGGGACTCGTCCCTCGCCCTCCTCCCCCCTGGCTGCTTCCTCTGCGTCCGCTGCGTACGTGGTCGTCGCCCCAACGTCGACCACGTCACAGATGCTCTCACCGACGCCCCAGCCAAGGTAACTTAACTCTCCCCCACCGTCTAAATTTCTGCCAAGTCCCTGGAAGTCATGCTCGTCTCGTTCGTCATCGAAGAGGTCTCTCGACAAGGGGCGGAAATTTTGGAACTGGTGGAGCAGTGGAAGAAGAGTTCGACTGTCAAGATCAGCACTAAGTAAGGAAGAGAAAGACAAGGAAAGAAGAATTGGACAGGTTGCGACAAGCCATTCTCAACCTTCTCGCCCACGAAATGGTCGACCCACGAGTGCAGGGAGTCGTCGCCGAACCAATGACTGCGCTCTTCAAGGAGTACCTCGATGGACAACGAGATATGTGGGAGAGTGTAAAGTAGGGGAAAAAGCCACATTTGCTCTCAATCGATTGCTCGTAGAAAACAACCGATCCCTGGGAAGCTGCCCGAATCTCTGTTCGTGGAACCACGGAGGAGTCGTCCCCAGTCCGGTAGCGCCCCATCCAAGAGGAAGGCACGTGCGACAGTCACAGAGGAGGAGTCAAGTATCTGCGCTCACCCTCGCTGCATCAGGCCTTACAGTAAGTACTGCGGGGACGGGCGGGGAAAAAATAAATTCAGCCGAGAACACGGTGACATGGGTGCAATGCGAACAGTGTCGCCTGTGGCTTCACATCATATGCACTAGCGAAATCATAACGAAGGATACGGCAGACTACTTCTGCGAATCCTGTCGAGATCTGCAGCGAAAGAGGAGAAAGTAACACGATACAAGTATCGTATGTATCAGCCAAACTCATCACCCAATATGCCAGCTTCATACTACGCCGATGCTATCTGTTGAAACATTATCAGAGCTTTATTTGTGTTAGATTATTCTGGTACGTTTGGAATGTTATCCTAATTCTGTCCCATCTTACTCTCCAATCCGAAAATTAATGCAAATGCGTCTCACTTGACCTGCTCACGGGAGATTTTAACAAGCTATCCGTATATAATATTTGTTCAGTTCATTATTGCCCATTAATTATATTCTTGAGAGGAATTAAAGTGGAAGCAGATAATGCTTCATGATGTTCCTCTCTTGCTATTTTGCTACCTAAGGCACTTCAACGGGGAGAAAAGAAGAAGTCAAAATTCTATCTAGTTATATCGCTTTTAATGTACCCTTATTAGGATATTAATACCCATCCTTTCTGACCACAATGCCAAAAGAGCAAACGATTCAACCTGCCTCATTTCGTTCTTTCTCTCGCACGGGTTTCACTCAAGGCAATTCATCCTAAAAAAAAGCTTCTTTCAT
Source organism: Levipalatum texanum (assembly GCA_014805385.1). NCBI lineage: Eukaryota > Metazoa > Nematoda > Chromadorea > Rhabditida > Diplogasteridae > Levipalatum > Levipalatum texanum. The sequence continues at coordinate 29,106 of JACMIG010000329.1, forward strand.
TCAACTATATATATGTGCAAAGTAATATATATAAAAATCAATAATCGGTATGTACATTTGTATATTCGCTTGCTTTAGTTTATCGTAAACTCTGAGCTCAAAAACACGAATATATACTCCGAACTCCGTTGAATGTAAGGTTGTTAGTTAGATATTACTGCGGCATTAAGTGCAGTGGTTTTACAATTGCATCCAAGGCCGCCAAATGTGCATTACATAAATCCTGTCATTATGCAGTTTTCATTTGTTGAAAATCATTCATAAATTTAACCTAATAAATATGCTATTTATACAAGCAGGTGTACATGGTGAGTGCCACCCAACGAGGCGAACAGCCACACTATAATCAGAAGCCTATTTCTTCGTTAAAGAAATAGGTTTCTTTTCCATAGGTTATTCTTTTCAAAATAGTATGCCTTTCTCATTGCAGCAACTGTAGATGTCCACAAGCAGCGAGTGTCTGATCAGCAGGCGATGCCCCATCTTCCACAGATCTCCTTGAACGTCTTCGAGTGCATGTTCAACTCCCCCTACGATGAGTTGAGAAGGGCAAAGGAGGAGGGTTAACCGCAGGGACAATCTTCTTCTGGTCAACAGCCAGCAGTCGTGGGACCTCCTCCCCTGGGTGGATCCTTCCCCAGTACTGGCGCAGACGCCCCCGAACCTGAACTCACGCTCAACTCTCATCGCTTTGGCCACCCACCGATTGGACTCGGAAGTGGAAGAGTTGCCGGTCCCTCAGCCACGCCTCCCTGTTGACCTCGTTCTCCCTCCACGACTTGTTGGCGTCAGCAGCAAAGAAGGCGAAACGGCCCTCCTCCTGCAAGAGGCATAGACAAGAGAAACGGCAAGTAGAGGAGAAACCCTGAATAGTTGCTCTGCCTCCTTCTCCATTGCGTCGAGCTCGCAGTCGACGGGGGAATTCTTGAGAGAGAAGGGGCCGCAGATGGAGTGGGGCACGTGGATGGTCGGAACCAGTGACGCCGCACCCTGATTATCACTTTAAATGTGCCACAAACCGCGGGAGTCACTTTCTCAGCACGGAGTTGAAGAGATGTTCTCTTGAGGGCTCCGAGAGCATCTTCCAACTGACTTTCCAGCACTGCGATCTGAAGGAAGGTGGAGTCAATCAGAGGAGGGGGGAGGGGAGCAGGGGGTTAACCTCGGCTGTCGCCGTTCCTCTGCCGACTCCCTGGCTAGCAGCGGGCGATCGATTCGTGGCTCCCACCTCCTGGTTTTGAATATTCTAAAGAGGTCATAAGAAGCGAATCTTATGAGGACTGACCTGCAACAGCGCCTTCTTGCTGATGTTCTTGGCCTTCTCCTTGAGTTCTTTATTTTCCTCCTCCGATCGGCGCAGATCCTTCGTCAGATTATCCATGGTCTCCTCGAAGGCGCTGCAAAAAGTGAGTAAGAAAGGCACATGGCGATAGGAAGTACTTCTTCTCCCTCTTGTGGTCAGCGAGCAGCTGGTCGTAAGAGGCCTGCAGGGTGGATTCCTTCTTCGAGTTCCCTCGAGTGGAGTCGTCAGCTCGTGCCTCCGCCATCTCCAGTCGCAGCTCAACCAAGTACACGTTGGAAGGAGCAGTGGTAAAATAATTCATCTGACCTTGTAGTTGGAAATGTCATCGAGGCGCCCCTTGAGCATCTTCTTTATCTCGATTAGTTCAGTCTCCTTCTTTTCCAGCTGCCACCGAATGCCGTCAGCTTCGGAAGCAGCCTGCTTCCGTGCATGAGCTCTTTCCAAAAGAGGAGGGAACTGAACATTTTCGTGTTAGAATTGACTATCGCCATTGTAAAACTTTTTTGGGCAGCTTAGCGACCTCCGTCTCGAGAGTTCCTTCATGGATGGTCTTGAAGACCTCTGCCATCGAAGTAGCAAGGGAGGATGCTTCTTTGCTGCAGAGTCGGTCCAATCTGCCCCATGGGTGAACTCACTCCACAGGTTCGAACACTCTTTCCAGGGAAGTTTTCCCGTATGCTTTCTCCAATACTCCATGCAGCATCTCCTTCAGCCGTCCGGAGTCGAAAGCTGTTGCCTCGCCTCAAGGACAGTGAGTGGAGAGAAGAGAGAGGGGGAGTACCTGCGAGCATGGCCAACTGCGTCGCTGCCACAGCACAAGTGTCATGGAGGAGAGAGGCGATGCGGTGGACGAGGAAGAGGGAGCGAGTAAGGTTCTCGAAGAAGACTTCGCTGAGGACGAGAGTCGTATCTCCCGAAGGAAGACGAGTCTGGAGGGAGAGGAAAGGGGTGGATAGAAGGGAAGGAGGGCAGAGAACCTTGGCCTTCCGCAGACCCTGTTGCATCGCGTTGAACTGGGCGCTGACTGTCTTGCACCACGCGACGACGTCCGACGATTCATCCTGCGCCAAATATTATATCAAATTTCAAGTCACGTTCTACATTCGGAAAGATACGGGGAAAGAATGTATTTGTAAAAGAATCGAATACCAAAGCCATGAAGGGGAGTCTCCGTTCGTTGCTCTCCCACCACTCGACAGCTGCGAGAAGAGTGTCCAGTGCATTCTCCGTCCATATTCGCCCATCGAACGAGTCCCTCGCAGCCAGCTGCTCCTCCATCACCTACATCCACAACATAGAAGTGAGAAAACCACGGGAATTAGACTCATTTCACAGGGTGCTATGCGGCGACCACTTTTACACCACATCCCAGAATAGCTGGATTGTATACCTTCTTGTTCATGTATCGGGAACAAGACTCGAGCTGTTCCAGAGAGGTGTTCTCGTCGAGTCTTCCATCCTTGAGTAGGTTGATGTAGTTGTCGATGGCCCTTTCGTGGAGGGCAAAGTCGGAGTGGATGAGTGCCATGGATGCGAGTCGATCTCCCGTGCACGAATCGAGGGCACTGCAGAGGAGGCCTCGTCCTTCTCTCGCTCTGCTCACCTTTTGATCTGTTCTCCGACGGACTTGATTCCCGCACATACGTATGCCCCCTTGGCTACGTGAGCCCATTGCTCTGCTTTGTGGCTCTTCGTTACGTGTTCTGCACGAATTCCGCCAGGGACCTCCGGGTACTACAATCATTTTCATACATACTATGTAGCGTCGTATTATTATATCTATCCGTCGAATTCTTACATCTGTGAAATAAATTCATTTTTTTATATGAATGATTATATATTGTCGACGGAATTAACCATACGGAATGTACGCTGGTCGCCCTCCTCAATAAACGCAGGAATAATGCTGAAAGTCACGCGCAGGAAGGCGGTACGAGCCATTCAACGCGTGATTCGAGAAACACCTCTCACACGCTCAAGCTGCCGTCGTTTTGTTTTATTTGTTTCGCATGTCAGCGACCGATTATACTTTTTTTTTCTGCGTTCGTTTAGTGAGGAGGACGACCAGTGTTCATTCCGAATGGTTAATTCCGTCGAAAGTACTACCTTCTCCTTCATGAGCTCAGCCAAGAGCGTAGCCTTCGAGCCAATGCGAGGAACAATGACGACCACATGTACGCAGTCGGAGTCGCCTCCGGGCTTGGAGAAGTTATCAGGCAGGAAGGCCTTGATGTATTGGGTGTAGGTAGTGGAGAGCTGCACTTCCAATTTATGCAGACGGGCCTCCACGCTCTGAGATGATAACGGCGTGTGGGAATTGCGAGGCAAATAAATTTAATTATATGTCCAAAATACTTCTCGCAAACTGCAGTTCCAGGAATAAACTTACGAGAGCGAAGGCCCGGCTGACAGAGACAATAGCGAGACTGGCCTGGCCCGCGCGTTCCTTGCCACCCTCTCTTTCTTCTTCCAGCACCCGTTGCAGCTGAAGCACCTGAATACAAACGGTATCTCTCTTCAGGACCACGCGATTCTCGCCTGGTCCTTGGTGTCCTCGATCTCCGCATTGAGTTCTGCTGTTCTTTTCCTGAACTTAATGATAGTGTTACTGAGTGTCTCCGCGTGTCCTTCGTCCTGTCGTTGGCGCAGGAGCAACTGAAAAGGGTGCTGCAATTTCAAAGGAATCAACGCATTCAGGGTCTCGGAAATTATTTATGTATAATCCCGATGATTAAACCCGTAGTTCCTCCTTACTTCATTTATTGTGACTTGGAACTCCTCGAGCTCTTTTCGGAGAACTTTCTCAACCTGGAATGCATTTATCATGTATTGTGATTAGTCTTATTCGTCAAAATGCAAAAAAAAAGAAAGAAAGAATGGGAACCTCCTTCTGTTCTTCTCCAATCTGCTCGTCCATTTCTCTCAAAGCTTCCAAATCTTCTTTCTCATTTTGCAACATCCTGCAGAGGACTTTCATTTTAATGATCGCCAAAAACTAACTGAATCTGATCCTCCATGATGAATGCCTTCTCAGAGAGATGATTTATCAGCTGATCAGATCCCATGAAAGCGTCCAGCTGAATAATACACATTTATACATTGTTTTAGCAATTGGTAGAAACTCCAGCATAAATATTATCAAATGACTCAATCAGAGGGCGTATATAATTTCGTTAACAAGCACTCACTTGTTCTCGCATGGAGATCATGGCTTCATCCAAATCCTCTGCTTTATTCTTCCACAACTCTCCTGTTTTTTTTAATAAGACATAAATAAATATCAATGTAACATTAGATTGCGGTTCCGAGTAGCTAAATTGATTGTACCGAGTCTAGTGAGCTCTGAGTTCTCTTCGCGTAGCCTCTCGGCCTCTCGTTCCGCAGCTTGCTTGTCCGCGAGTGCGTTTCCATTAGCATCACGGAGTCTGAGCAGGAATACCATTTAAAGGAAGCGGGAAGATGAGAAAATGATGTAGTTTGGTGAGGATGTACGGGTGCGCTCACCTGACTATAGCTTCTCTCATGAGTTCGCACTTCTGCTGCAACTGCATGAATTGCACAGAGTTACCATCGTTCGGCGATTCTCCTCCCAACTCTTCACGCAAGATAGCCAGATCCGCTTCGAGTTCCTGCACTCGTGTCCGAAGATCCTCCGTCTGCAATGCACAGATGGTTGCGTACAATAAATAGCTAATTGTTATATTAGTATTTGAATGCAGATTCCTCTGCGTGGCGTACCTCTGCTGCGAGCTGCTCGGCTCTTTCCTCAGCCATCTCCTTGTCGAGGGTGGCCATTTCAAGCTGATACTCTGCACCTTGGAGAGCTTCCTGCTTAGAGTCCTTCCATTCGCGCAGTTCCTCGGACTCCTGAAGGGTGCCCAATGGGGTAATGTTGATGGGGGGTACCTGTTTTCTCTCAGCCAGCTCTCTCGTAAGCTGCTCCTGCCTCTCCATTGCCCCCCTCTTCCACTCGTTGAGCTGTACGAGCTTATTCTCCAGCCGTGAGGCCTGCGTCAGTTTCTCGTGATCCTCTTTGCGCTTGGCTCTAAAATAAATATGCTATACCGTATATATAGCCTATACGGTCAGTGCGAAAATAGTGGGAGATCTCGGGAGATTTATACCCAGGGGGGTTGCCGATTGGAAAAATGGGCGTCTTTAAAGAAAATAACGTGGAAAGTGGTTTAAAAAATTCTGACACAATTTCGGTTTTTTTTTGCCCATTGACCTGTTTGGACACTGTGCCCAAACGACTCAAAATTGGTCAAAAAACGTTAAAAAAAAGAAATATTTTATCTTAACACCCGTTTATTTTTTTTGATAATGTATATGTTATTCGGCGATACCATTTACATCAGACGTACCTCAGAGTCTCCAATTTCTCATTGAGATCCTTTATGGTAACCTTCAGGTACTCTATTTGGGTACCATCGTCCATCCCTCCAGGTACATTGGCTATGGGAGTCGGAAGGGGCGATTCCTGCAGTATTTACCGTTACAAAGATGTTTTCGAAAAAATGGAGAATTTCCTAGTCAGAAAATATTGTTCACTGATTGGACTCATCTAGAAAGATAAAATTTAAGACAGAAATTTTCAAAGAATCGACCATGGCCTCAAATGGTGCGGAACAGGCCAACTCAGAATCGGTCCAAAACTGGTGTGTTGGTTCCTTGCGGGGTCCTAAGCACTCTGAGGGGTACGGTGGATTTTTTGAAAATTTTCCCTACGAGACCCGCAGTTGGTCAGTTCAAATTTGGTTTGGTCATAACTTTGTCCAGGGGCGGTTTTGACCAAAAATAAACATACCAGCGTACTCGGGAGCACGAGGCGCACGTTTTTGGTCCCATTCACTTTTTCGTGAAAAGGCCATTTTAACCGAGTTCTAGAACATTCGAACTTTCAAACATTTTTTCCGCTATCGCAGTATTTTTTGCCAGAACAAAATTTTTTTTATTATGTGTGGCGTAGCCTAGGGTACACAGCGCACACATTTTAAAAAAATATAACGTCCCCATTTGGGGTCAACCGATGAACTTTGTAAGTCAACCTACAAATCTGATGTCGCGGGTTCGAACCCCGCCATGTGCCGAACTTTTGCTAACTACTGTGAGTGACGGCTATTACTTGCTTGACATATATTCAGCACCGTAGAGCAGTTTTCATGACCGTAGAGTACTTTTCAGGGCCTAAG
>JACMIG010000330.1:1344-20920 GCA_014805385.1 Levipalatum texanum
CGTCCATGCCCTCCTCCTCCCCCCTCCTCCGCATCTTCCTCCTCACCTTCCTCCTCCCCCTCCCCCCCATCTTCCTCCACTACCCTCATTCGCCGAGTCTTTCGCCTCGATCTCCCTCAACTTTTCCCGTCTGCACATGGGAATTTTCGTTGCCCACAACAATCGATCTCCGGGAGTCATATTTAATATTACTAGAGATAAAGAGGAGGAACAAAGACTATCTCACAGAAGGATCTCTTTGATGGAGAGAATTCGACAAAGACACATCGGGAAGCGAGATCTCGCTCTCGAAAAAGGGCCCAAAAAGGGGAGCCCGTTTTCTTTTGGCCATTTCACCGCTCGGATAGGGATGTGACGGAAGGGCTGGGGGTCCATGACGTCGGTGACGGAGGAGGAGGAATATGAGAAGGATGGGAAGGGGAAGCAGAAGGAGTGTAAGTTTTATTTATTTCGACTTGAGAACAATGATGACACATTAAATTGAGGACTGTTCCAGCCGCTTTGCAATCGCCACGAAACGTATTTTTGTATTTTTTATAATCATCCAATTTGGAAAATCCAATTTAAAAACAAGTGAAACGAGCTGGAGGAGGTGAGGGAGTAGAGGACAAGAACGAAGAGGAGGTAGTGAATGATGAGGGAATGGGAAGAAGAGAGGGTAAGGAAGAGGAGGAAGGGGAAAGGGAAGACGACGTGGATATGCCTCACTGCCAAGACAGAGAGCTCTTTTCCTTATTCTTGGCCAATCCCGGAGTGGAGGCTCTAGAAGGAGGCCGAGGAGGAGGAGGGGGCGGGGAGAAGGGAAAACGAATAGGTAACCAGCGGGCATAATGGATGCTGAGCCTCAGAGCGGCTTCCGATGCAGAGACAGCTCTCACGCTTAGAGACAATGCATAACAAGAGAACAATGAGGGTTAGAGAAGACAATATACATCAAAGATTTATCGTGCTTGTTCGGTAGTCTCTCAGACGTGCAAAATGGGGACAACGTGGGAAATGGAGACGATGATGGAGGAAAGACAGAGAAGAGGGAGTGGGAAGGGCACGTCATGGCTCCGAGGTTCTAGAAAAATCGAGGTAGGCCCGTGAAGGGCGCACTGTCCACGCCCTACAACAGACCATTTCTGGCGAATCATCAAAAGAAGACTTGGTAAATGAACGTAATATTTGTTTAGAATACGTTTCACGACCTGCAAAACAACTTCCATTAAAAGGGGCGGTGATTTTTTTCCATAATGTCATTCCCCCATTTCGATTATTTATGAACTGTGGCCACAGTACTGTGGTGAGTAGAACGTTAACATTTCTTCGAGTTGGGTTTATTCCGAATGTGAAAAGATTCCCCCCCCCCCAGCTTAGGCTCTCCCTCTCCCTTACAAAGACAAGGCACACCATGAGGTGGGAGATGGTTAGAAAAGACAAAATAGGAAGGCCCCTCAAAGATTTATCGTGCTTATTCAGTCTCTCCAGACGTGCAGAATGGGGACAACGTGCGAAACGGAGAGCTAGTCGACGATGATGGAGGAAGAAGGACAAGTGAGGGAGTGGGAAGGGCACGTCAAGGCATAGAGATTTTAGAAAAATAGATTAAGGCCCTGAAGGACGCATGGAGTCCTTCTACAGACCGATTCTCAAAGTAAACCCAGTACAGGAAGGTCGGGTTTCATTCGATTACGTTTCATGACAGTTATAAAACAACTGTCGTGGCAAGGGCTGAGATTTCAGATGAAGTTATACTACCCATTTTCACAGCAATATTTCAGCTGTAACGAGTAGAATGTTTTAGCCGCTGAAAAATTTCGGCGTAGTTCCCTTCAACGCCTTAAAATTGTACATCCAACGGGCGCTCGGCACAGGAAGATCGGCTTCAATTCGCATGTGTCTCATGACCATGGTAAAACAACTCCCATTATGAAAGCTACAATTTTTTGAACTTAACTTTTTCACCATCTATGTTCTGATTGAGCACATGGTTTCAGCTGTATTGTGTTGTAGAACGTATTAGAGAGTGCAAATAACCGGCCCACTTTTTTCCCATAGAACTGGCATCGAGAAAGCTGCGTCCAGCGGGCGCTTGGCAAAGGAAGATCGGCATTTTCGGATATGTTTCATGTTCATCTTAAAACATTTCTTCGAGTGCTGTTTATTCGGAAAGTGAAACGTTTCCGCCCAGATTAGGCTCTCCCTTTCCCTCACAAAGACACACCATGAGATGTTAGATGGTGAGAGATCAAAAGGAAGGCCCCCTCAAAGATTTATCATGCTTGTTCAGTCTCTCAGAAGTGCAGAAAGCAGACAACGTGGGAAATGGAGACGATGATGGAGGAAGAAGGAGCTGGAGTGGGAAGGGCACGTCATGGCATATAGATTCTAGAACAATGGAGGTAGGCCCAGACGATCGGTCGGAGCACTGCAACATACCGATTTTCAAGGTGTACCGGTGGAACATCGTGATCGATTCGAATACGTTTCATGACAGTGGTAAAACAACTGCCATAACGCGAACGGTAATGTTCCGCTTTTTATTCCACTTAATATCAAGCAATTGTTCAGCTGTAGCGAGAAGAATGTTTTTCCGGTTTAAAGTTTCGGCGCAGTTCCGTTCACTTTCCCAAAAAAATGTACATCCAAAGAGCGTTTGGCACTTGAAGATCGGCTTCGATTCGAATGTGCTTCATGACCACGGTAAAACAACTGTCATGATGGGGGCGGTGATTTTTTTTGCTTTGACCTTTTATACCGCCTATCTTCTAATTGTGCGCAACATTTCAGCTGTTTTGAGTTGTAGAACGTTTTAGAGAGTCGAAATTTTCAGTCCAGCTCTCTTCTATAGAACGTCCTCAATAAAACTGCGTCCAACAGGCGCTGGACTTTGGAAGATCGGCATTTTCGAATACGTTTCATGTTCATTGTAAAACATTTCTTCGAGTTGCGTTATTGCGAAGGTGAAATGTTTCCGCCCAGATTATGCTTTGATTCTCCCTTACAAAGACAAGGCACACTATGAGATGGGAGATGGTTAGAGAAGACAAAATAGGAAGCCCCTCTCAAAGATTTATAGTACTTGTACAGTCTCTCCAGACACTCCCTCTTCTTGCCCCCCCCCCCTCTTCCCCCTGCACCTCCCCTCCTCTCTTCCTCTTCCTCCTCTTCTCCCTCCCCCTCCTCCTCCTCTCGTGGGTAACTATGGTGACGCGGTGCGCCGCGTTGCTGTGCACAAGGGGAGGCTTTCCCACTGCCCTTTACGCCTCCTCCTACCCAAGGCCTATGCTGTTCCCAATGTTCCAATTTTCCTCGCTATTGACACTTTGACATCTTGAATATTGCTGTTTTTTTTTATTTCAGGCAGATAAATTCTCGAAATGCCGGAGGAAGTGGAGCTGGACGGCCTCCTGAAGGCACTACGCCTCTTCAAAATGTCCAAAATTGATGTTGGTTTCAGTTTCGTTTTTAAGTCTTCTATCCGTTTTGAATATGTTTCGCCAGAGCATAAAAGGGGAAAACAATGTCAATAACTGATGGGTACTAAATGGAGAATGAAAAATTAAATTCCATACTTCGCCCGCCGTCCGATGCCGTAAACATTGAATTGAGGATAGAGAACCTCGGATAATAATGAGTAGCATGTTTCATTCCCTTTTCTCCGAAGAAGCTTCACTTGCAGGAAGCAGAGGCAGAAGCCACGAAACTGCTCGCGAAAAATCCGCTGGACCAGGTATTCCGGGGCTTTTCTTGCTTTCCATTCGACGACTTTTATAAAACCACTTTTGTAAACGTCGTCGTTTCACGACGACATTTACTAGTACACCACACTACAGGCGGCGTGGGCGCTGAAGCTGTCGTGCCTCGCAGATGCCTTCTACGTCGACGAGCTCGAGAACAACGACATCGGACTGGCGGAGCAGATCATGGATACGCAGGTAGTATAGGAACCCCAAATGGATAAAATATATCTTCCGAACTCAGTTACATAGCCAACTCCGTTACATAGACTGCTGCCGAAACGTATTCATTTTCTTTCATAATGGTATAAGAAGGCGTAATGATGCCCCCTGAGCCCGAAAAAACTTTGGGGACCCTTAAAACAGGAAAATGAAATTCGGGATTCTTTTCTACCACCCGAATAGTGAAATTTTAAAATTTCAGTAAGTTTCACATCAAATCTATTGGATCAGAGAACAATGCAAGTCTGATTCACTCGCCGGAGTAATCGGTCGATAAATTCAGCTGTCTGATCGCAGAGCGTTTTCAAAATTGAATGATCGTTACAGACCACGGAATAAAAAGGTCGTAATGAACTAATAATGTATTGCTTTTTTCTAGGTAATTTCAACGGCAGCGCGGCCGGGTACTTCTTTTGCACGCCCCGCAACTTCAAGCCGAGGCAACAATCCCATTCTGCGGTTAGCGCTCTATTTCATTGTTACTTTTTACCGAGTTGTTTTCGAACTGCGCGATAAAATCAGTATTATTGTACTGCATGTAATTGCATGCAGTTGCTAATATCATAGTTATTCGTTCCGCAATCCTCTCCAGGTTCCGGACTGCGTGATAACCATAGTATTCTTCTCAGTCCGACCTCTTCAACCGGCCGTCCACTAACGGGAGTAGTGCGCCCGATGTCCAGTGCCCGACCTGGAACCATGGAACAGGTTAGGAATTATTTTATCGTTCCGCTCTTGATCCCGGACTGTGAGATATTGTCGAGCACCCGAGATCGGCCACTGTATCCGCGCGTTCTTGATCTTCCTCTCTTCCAGGATTTATGCCCACTTGTCAGAAAACAGGACTATAGGGAGTATTGTGGAGAACCCGAAGCGTTCTAATTCTCACGCCCGGACAACCCAAATGACGGACTGCACTCGCTTTGATCTATCTTCTCGCGCCCCTCTCATGGTCGATGGAATCACAATGGTCATGAAACGGAGTGCGATGAGTTATATCAAAAGTGCGCGCAGTCCGCCATTGGACCTGTCCGGACGGGAATTAGAACGCTCTGGGTTCTCTACAATTGACCAAGAGCGTTTTTTGAGTATCTTCACTAACTACAATAAATATTCATTCTCAGCACGTCCGCACCTCGCGCACTTCCAAGACTGCGCGCGCGGTCTCATCGGCGACTGCGCGATTCGTGCGTCTCGGGACCGCCAGCATGGCGAGCTCGCAGGATGGTATCGATTTTATTTTTTTTTAAAAATATTTTGAGGTTCCCGCCTTGCATTTATTGATTGAATTCAGGTCCCTTCGTCAATCTCGCGCGTCTCAACGTCGAAAAGTACGCGGCGGATCCGGAGGTCCCTCATGTTTATTTTGGTGTTATGTAACGGAACACAACAAATAATTGTCGTTGTTATAATTTCATCCTTCAAGTAGGCAGCTGAAACATATCAATTTAATGAATACTTGAGAATCGATTGTATTACTCAATTTCCAGGTGAACCGGCAGCTGTTTGAATACGTCTTCTACCACGAAGGCGACATGAAGGTGGCTCACCAGGTATTACGGTAGTCGACTTGGCCAAATTATGGTCAATCGGGTCAGACTCCGGTCAATCGGGGCAGACTCCAGTCAATTGGATCAGACTCGTGATTTGTTAGATAGCCGCGGGCGCAACGAAGGCTGCCGAATTCAAGGATTGGTACTGGAAGGTGCAGCTGGGCAAGGTGTACTTTCGGTGAGTGAGAATACTGTAACCTAAATTATCGATCGATAAAATTAATATATATCGTTTTAAGTCTCGGCCTCTTCAAAGACGCCGAAGGGCAGTTCGCCTCGTCGCTAAAAGACTTCAAGCATCCGGAGACCTACGCGTACCTGGCGAGGGTAAAAAAGAATTTTTATAATGAAATATTGTCGGCTGAGAAACATATCCGGAAAATCTGCTGCATATAACGGGCCTTGAGATAAATTGTTGTAAAGTCGTGCACAGAACGCGCGATTTGGCCCGCGACCGTGGCCCCGCCTCGGATCTAAACTACGGCCAAATCGCGCGTTCTGTGCGCGACTTTTCAACAATTTATCTCAAGGCCCGTTATATCATGTAGGAATCAAGAGAGACCCGATCAGTAGTCAACAAAACCAGTACACCGAGCTACGCAAAACAGCGAGTGCTCCAATATGGCCGTCGAGAAGGAGAGGAATACTGCCTGAAAAATCGCGCAGTTTTCTAGAGAGAAAAGAGGTTTTCGGCATTGTTTTTCGCCTAAAATAAATTATATTTATTCATTTTGTAAAATTTTACTGATAGGTACACACGCGCCTCGACCAGCCGACTCAAGTCATCAAGGACTATGAAGAGGGACTCGAGCGCTTCCAGGAAGACGTAACCCTCATGATCGGGCTGGCACGGACTTACGAGGTTGGCATGATGCCAGGAAGGTTTTTGGCACGATGCCAAAATTCTCAATATCAGAGACTCAACCGTCTCGAGGAGTCCGTCAACATGTACAAGGATGTCGCGAGAATCAAGGTGAAGATCGATTTGATTATTGTTTGCCTTTTTCGATCTTTATCAATAAGCTGCATCTTCGTTCTTATTCATCACTCGTGAAAGAGTCATACAAAGATTTTGGTTGAGGAAACCGTAATGCCTACGGCAATTCTTTAACAATATTTCCTTTGTAACAACTTTTTCAAAGGGAAATACGAGAGAATGAATGAATGATTATTTGCGAAATGACTCTTTGGCTCAATTGATGTTGATGTCTGACATGTTAGTTCTAATGTGCATGAAACATGCAGAAATTCCTATTGTCCGGAATTATAGTGATGCAGAGGCGACGCGCGAACTACCTTCGCGGTAAGCAGTGTAGTGATCTATCTTCTGCGGCAGAAAATTTTGTGGTGGTGCACAAGCTGGTCCCTTTCGCGTTCCGTTTACACCTGTGCGTTCCATTTTAGGAGCGCGCATACTCCCTATTAGAGAGTATGCGCGCTCTCTAAAATGGTACGCACAGGTGTAAACGGAGCGCGAAAAGGACCAGCTTGTGCACCACTACAACAGATCACTACGCTGCTTACCGCGGAGGTAGTTCGCGCGTCGCCTCCGCCTCACTTTAATACCGGACAATACAAATCACCTTCTTTTTCTACAGGCCAACGACGTGGAGTCGATTGCGTGCATCGCTACGCACTTCTTCTACGACGATCAGCCGGAGATCGCCCTCAGCTATTATCGGTTTGTATTTTGATTTTGAAGCTATTCAATTATTTTATGCCACGTAATAAAGTACCACTAAACAATAGCAATTCTATTTGTCCGCCACATGAAACTTAGCCGCGATCTATTGCAATTAGTTGTGTTACGTTTCATCGATTCTTCAATAGCAGCGGCCGTGAATGACCTCCGGTATTATGCAAACTTGTTGTCGGGTAACCAACTAAAACATATTTAAATCAAATCTAAATCAAGCGAAAATATTTGACTGAATAAACGATATTAATAAAATAATGAACATTATTTTCAGCCGAATCATGCAGATGGGTGCGACGACTCCGGAACTCTTTATGAATATCGGCTTGTGCTGCTTCTACTCCCAGCAGTGGGATCTCGCCCTTGCTTGCATCGGTAGGGGATTTGGCACGATGCCAAAATAATCATTTAGCAACTTTCCAGAAAAGGCCCATGCCGAGCTGACGCCCGAAATAGCGGCCGACTGCTGGTACAACTGTGGCCAGGTTTCACTGGTAATCTTGGCAGCGTGCCAAAATTGGTTTTTGGCAGGTTGCGAAAAATTTCAATTCCAGTCCCTGGGAGACATCAAGATGGCGACGCGCTGCTTCCGCCTTGCTCTTGCCTGCGATGCCGACCATGCGGAAGCCCTGACCTGCCTGGGGGTCCTGGCCATGAGACAGGGTATGGTAGGAGGAAAGTAGGACGGACGGGGTACGGTGAGACAGACTGTAACAACGCTAGAGGTAATCTTTTTAGTAGGGGATATTTCTGTGAATGTAGATCCAAGAAGAAATCACTGATCATTGACGAGGAACAGAATTAATTTTCCTGTGAAGCAGATCTAAAACTGAACAAAAGGCAAAATGAATAAAACAACTTGTAACCGTGTATTCCACGGTTTTGATACTGTGAATGACAGCAATAATATTATAGAGGCGGAAATATTGTCACCGGACTTCAAAATCAGAGAGGATGGGGCTAATTGTAGGTCGTCTCGAGCAGGCACGTTCCATGTTCACGTCCGCCATCGCCAAGTCTCCTCATCAATTCGAGCCTCACTTCAACCTCGGACTCCTTTGCTATCAGGTACTGTAGAAGGGAAGATCGATGGGGGGGGGGGAGGAGAAGAAGAAGTTTGCCCCTCTGGATCTAATTCGCACGCCCGGACAGCGCGAATGACGGACTGCACGCGCATTTGAACTGCCTCGTCGAGACCCGTTTCGTGACCCTTGTGATTTAGTTATCCACGAAGCGGGGAAGAACAGGTAGATCAAGGGTGCACGCCGCTGTTCGCCATTGGTCTAGTCCGGGCGTGGAATTAGAACGCTCGGGGTTCCCATTTCGAGCCACTGAGGAGTGTGTTTTCCGTATCAATCTTTCACTCGTCAGTACATAGTTCTCATTTCTATATTGAGGTGTCGTAAAAGTACAAGATGCGACATTTTGAAGTCTTTGAGATCAAAGAATAGATATTTTAATATTTTCCAAACTTTGTAATATAGATCGGAAACTACTCGGATGCCCGCAAGATGATCTACGCCGCCCTCGAGCTCTTCCCCGAACACGCCCACTCGAAGACACTCAAGAAGAAGATCGACGATCTCTTCACGGCACTTTAGACGCCCGTGTGCACCATCGGCAACGATGTTTCCGAAAAGAGACGCCCTCGAGCGTATAAATATTTCCAAGAACCACAACGGTGTAAATATTTATATAAAAACTAATGTGATTTGCGCAACGTTCTCATTACTGAGCCCACTTTTCTTTACGTGGGTGAGACGTATGGGGCCCCAGCAAACTCCTGCGAACTCTCCGCGGGAAACCGGTAGATCAAATGGGAGCTAAGCGGAGAGCTCCCATTTGATCTACCGGTTAATCGGAAATTTTTATAAACCGTTGTGGTTCTTTGCAACAACAATGCGTTGATAATCAGTTCAGAATTCATTTTTCCTGTTCATGAAATGAGACGTGTGTTTCGTGGATATTTTAATTCCTGATAAATCATTTCAACGTTGATTATTTCTTGTTCCCTACCTCTATATGTACATATCATAAGGCACGTACGTCTGTCGGTACGTTTGTCTGTTTGTCTGTCTGTCTGTGACCACTATACAGTATCGAGCAAAAGTATTTTTACCACTTCTTGGTCTCTTCATATCTCGGTGCAGAATGGTGCAATTTCGATGCGAAAAAATGCATTTTGTAGCTGAAGAGAATCTTTTGAAGATCCTAACATTCGTTTTCCAAATGTTGCAATTTTTTTTGATGGGTCACATTTGGATCGCGCCAAAGCGTTAATGTTCCCATTTTACATAGGTTGAGATATCAGTGCTCAAAAATATGGAAAATTAAGTTCGTATATAGACACATCTCTGACTTTTAAAGCACGGAGAAAAAGATGTGATAAGTCTTGGGGATCTTGAAATACGCAAATAATCGCTATCTACCGTAATCCAGATGTTGCGCCCCTGTAGTTCCTTGGGAGTTAGAGGTGGAAATTTCAAACCAAAAAATTCGGATTCATGGACCTCGAATTAGTCTACTTACACATTTTTAGAATTTTTCAACAACTCTCCTTTGTGTAGGACGAAGCTTCGACCCACCAGTGGTGGGTCGAAGCCCCCCAGCTGGCGGAGCGTAGCTCCGCTAGTTCTCTCGAATAAAACAAACTAACAATTTCTCTTCAATCGTCCGGAACCGCGGGTCAAAATTATTATATTCTTTGGAATCTTTACCCAACAAACCTAACTGTCTATCTCGCAAGTCACAGAGATTTGAAAAATGATTTTTGATCGAAAAGCATGAATAATCGGATAAATATGAATTTCATCTGTCGGCCTTCCGCTACCTCTGCACAAATCCATTTTTCCCCCAAATGATTCTAGCTGCAGTGGTGACAAAAATCAAGAAAGCGATCCCCCATCTTCAGCTCCGGCGAACAGGCGTGCTATTTAGCGGACGCGGATTTCCGCGAGGACAACCTATCCCCAGTCCTCGCGCCCACTCTCGAAGCTGCGACTGCTCCCTCATATATTCATTTACTTCTTCTTCTTCTGAATCGATTAGGCATCGATGACGTCAGCAGACGAGGAGCGCGTTCTCCGCAATGCCGTCTGCACGATTCGTTCCATTGCTGTGCTGCTCCCGAATGACTCCTGTGCTCGATTGATTTCCCTCATGAACGAAACACTTTATAGTGTACACGAGGTGAGTATCAATTCATATATTTAATTTTGGACCCCCAGTTAATAAAAATTTACTTTATCAGCTCGGAAGCTTTTGAACTCCATCAGGATGTGAAAAATAACAAAATACAAATAAATGCGCCTTTACTTTCAGGCCAAGGACTCGCTCAAAGCTCTGGAAAAATTGAAATCAGCCCACGAAACGATGGAGATGAGCGCGGAGCCGAGCTGCCTGGAGGTAGGATTTTATCGTCGGCGGAAAAAAACAGCGTATTGCGATATGTATTCTCCGGAACTTTCCGATGATAATACTCTATTTCACAACAACGCACTTAAAATTTTAAATGAACAATTCATTGCAGCCACTAATCCTCAACTTTACGCAAGTATTTCTCGTCGTTATTCGGAATCAGCTCACCACTATACGTAGTGATGACGCCCAGAAGGTGAGGGTAGATGGAATAACTATATTATCAACAAAAAACATATGCCTATGAGAAGCGCTCGCACTTTTGAGATAATTTATTTACTCTGGAAGTCTCGGTCAAGCCAACAGAAAAAGTATGCCGTAAGCGAGTTCATAATCAGGCTCATTTCGAGCTGGTAAACGGCATTTCCCCAAAACGTACATGTTAAAGGCATCTCCATCAACACTGCCCGTAGCGCGAACAAATGAAGAGCTCCCAGGACCGTCGATCATCAAGACCAAGGAACATCAGATTTGGGGTACGTTTTATGGCGACGTATTGTCAAGTACCCAAGCAATTCTAAATTATCGATCGGGAGGCATAACGTCAGGTTCCTGTATCTCTGCGTTATCAAAGAGTTTGCTGCTCAAATTTTGCAGCCTTCGGTTGGAATCCAGGTCCAACTGGCATGCAAAATTTCAGCTTCGTAGCCCTTTTTGTTCCGGAGATACGGAAGGGGACTATGCGATAAACACAGTGTCGCGGAACGGGAAATTAGAATTGCTTGGGCTCTAGACAATAGTATAGACTACTATTGTCTAGTATACTGTATAGTTCAGATTTTATCCGAATGCAGTGCTCGCGTGCTTTGCTGTTGAAGAACTATCAATTCGAACTGTAATATTGTGAACTCAATCGAATTTTTGTAAATAATTTTCCGCATCTATAACTGAGTTGTGCTTCAGAAACCTAATTAACTTGACTAATTCTTGTTTCCAATGATTCCTTGGAATTTGAGTTGTGTTTCAATCATCTAAATTGATAATAAACTAGTTAGCAGTGATCTCTTCTTTTTATGTTTATCAAATTTAAAGTAACGAAGGGCTACATTTCAGTTCCCCCTGTGGACACGGCAGTCGTGACATCGTCGACGAGAGACGAAAAGGAAGAGAAGCCGGGCGCCTTCATCGAGTCCGAGGTCATCAAGGAGGAAGAAGTAGAAGCGATGGAGGAGGAGGAGCAAGAAGAAGAAGAGAGTCCTCCAAGATATAGACCCGGGAGAACTGGTGTGTATCAGGCGAAACTAAAAGATAGATTCTCTTTGATGAGCGCCCGGTTACTACCTGTTGTCAGAGACAAGGAGGCGAAACAACTGAACAAGTCAGGCTCCTGTGAAATCGGCCTCATATTCTGTTTCTCTTTTTTTTTTTAAATAAAAATATGCTATTAAATCCGGAACAGTTGTATTTTTTTAAAATATAAAATCTATGAACCTAATTACAGCCTTGAAGCGCATGGCCCCCGCCACCTCTCCGTCTCCTTCACCATCCTCAAGAACATACGACTCTCCCGTGTGCAATTTTGACACCCGTACGGGTCTCCTCCTCGTCTGCCCCTTCTGTCCCTATGTCTTCACCAACGACAACACCAACAAGAAGATCTCAGCCCACATCGAAAGGTGGCACACGGATATACGAGGGACCTTCTTCGAGTGCCGCGCATGCGCCCAGAACTTCATCACGTCGAAACACGAGGCTGTCAGTTGGGGGCATAAATACCTACTTATTGTGCCGGTGCATAAGATGGTTCTTTTACCGTTCCATTCCGCGCAAGCTCTATTACAGAGTGTGCGCGCCCTTGTGTGGTCTGCAAAGGAGCGCGTCACACGTAGGATGGATCGGCAAAGGGACCAACTTGTGCACCACAAAATTGTTTTAGTAAAAATGATCGCATAGTGTGTGCACGTACACCGACTTTCCTTCGACTTTAACGCGAAATGTTTCTAAAACTAAAGGCTTGGAAAAATGTGCCGAAATATCATTTTCAATCATTTCAGGTATGCCCAGGTCAAGTGGTCTTCAACTACAATCCTGATTTAGGCGACGATCGAAGGAGGAACAAGTAAGTACTGAGTATCGAAATTTTAATATGTATTTGTTAGGCACATAATTATTGTCCATCATATTTTTCAATCAAAAAAGCAGGGCTTTACCTAAAATTAGCACAATGCTCAATCTTCAGAAATGGTTGCTAATTCTTCGGCGTATTTTAATTAAAATGCGCTCGATTCAGGCGAACCTCCTGTCTTGGACTGGAGAGCGATGAGTGCCCATTGTGCAACGAATTTCTGGGATCCGGACGAGGAGAGGGAATATCGATCAATGCACTCACCGTTCATGTACAAAAGTGAGTCGAGGGTCAGATAACCACTGACAAGAATGTACGGGGCAGAATGAACATTCGGGATTCATATAAAATCGTTGCGAGCGATGTATAGGTAAACTGGGTTGAATTTGTTATTGCTATGGGCATTTGATCCGTCCGTGGATGATTTCATTTTTCTTTCGAAATTTATCTAACGGGCAAAATTTAAAATCAGCTTCGATCATAGTAACGCGGCATATTCGGTACAACTCTATTGTCGGCGGGATGGAATGCACGCTCATCGCCCTACGATATCTCTCCACTGTTCTCTCGTTTCTCTAACTTGTCTGGTGGTTAGAGAAACGAGAGAACCTTGGAAAGAGATCGTAGGGGCAATGAGCGTACATTCCGAAGGGTTAATTCCTCCGACATTACTCATACTTCCTGCAGGAACCACTCTGACCTGCCGGGAACCTTCTTTCGATGCACCACTTGTCCCGAATATCGAACACGTGGAAAAAAGTCAATGCAACGACACCATAAGGTATTCAATACTACCTTTGCCTTTTTGATACCGCCATTTTTCACTTCATAATATCGTTCCTTTTCTTATTCCATAATTCCAAGTCTATTCGGTTCATATTTCAGAACGAACGTTGCGGTGGCCAAGTCGAATACTTTTACAACCGAAATCCTAGCCTGAACAAATAATGAAATTGCCTTTATCGCGGATAAAATGATCTCATATAAAATGAATTACCTAAGACAATCGGATATTTCCGAAAAGAAAAATGGTTGTGAATTCGAATCTGCTGCGATTTTTTACTACAATTATAATGGAAGGTTTCTTGAAGCAAAATGTGCGTTGGATATTGGGATTATTTGCATAGGTGGCCTGGCAAGACAATCGCGCTGGGATATGTTTCACAATTCACGGAAATTGCAAAAAAGGCATATTAGACAAATGATACTCAATGAGATATATTTTTATATGTGAACCCTCTTCACATGAAGGACTTGCTGGAATGCGGTAACTGGGAGAATGGTAAAAATATTGACACAAACAAATCGCCAACCCGAACTAATAGTAGTCCACTATTTCTGGGATGGGGAAATGAGGGGGGAGGAGTTGGGGGGAACAATATTATACCATGCCATCCATCTCGGCTTCTACGTTGAAGACGGGCTCCAGGGGCGGGAAGTTGAGGGCAAACGAGGGCTTCGAGATCTTCTTGATCTACAAACACATTTTTAAAAATGCTAATTATATAATACCGGATATTTTATATTTTCTTTTTTTCTGGCACTAAGTTTCATAAATTATCACAGACTATTGAAAAATAGCAAACTTACAGAGGGAGCAACAATCGTCGTGGCGACATTGACTGCTTTCTTGAGGGACCTCTGCAAAATGTTCAATTTTCGCTTGCTGCCCAATTCTACCGTACCCTATTCTCGTGGTCGGGTCCCTCCTCGTACGAGAACGTCCTGTATGCCTCGGCGTCCGCGGTGCACTCGAGCATCTGAGAGGATTCATTTTGACATGATGACAATAATTTTGAGGTTACGCTAGTGTACCTGAACGCTGCGTCCCGGGGCGATGTAAATGATGTCACCACGAGTTATCGATCGACGGGTGACCTCCTGGAATGTATAGATTTTTGCAAGATACCGTAATCCAACCAATTTAGTGAGCGATCAAATATACCGTAACCCGAATCAGTTATCGATCGATGGCCTACCGTACCCTGTCATTCTCGATCTCGGCAATTGTTCCCTCGCCCGAAACGAAGACAACGATCGACGGACACTGCAGGACGGGAAGGGGAAGGCGGGAGGAACCGGCGGGAACCTGCACAATTATAATGTATTTCATGTGCGCTGGAAAGGGAAGAACACGATTAGAAAGTTTGGTTCAATGCTTGTTCACTATCCAAAGAGTTATGATGTATGACTTCAGTCAGTATTTGACTATTTTCCGCTTTGAAACATATTTGTTCGATGAACTAAAGTGCACTCTTTAGGCAAATTTCTTGCACTTATTCGCGTATGTGTAGCGAAAAAAAGATGAAGGCGAAAAATCGATCATATATTTTTAGTTTCGCAAATCGATTTTAATCAATCGATACGTACCCGAATACGGTGTAGCTGGAAGTCGCGGCAGTCGGGAGCGTATTCGTCGACGTGCGGGAAGGCGGGGAGGAGGGTCACGGCGGGCACGAGGTACTCCTCGGGAGGAGTCATCGTGTAGTTGAGCACCTGAATAGAGAAAGGATGGAATTGAATAGTGTATTTTTTGAGTGCCTAAGGTGGCGTCTAGAGATACATTTCAATTAAATCTGCAATCTAATCATACCATTTTTGAAACATATTTGAAATCATTATTTTGCCGAAAACCCGATTAGAGCATTGATGAGTTAAATTTTTTTTCTTGTGTTCGACATGAGGATCGACCATTAATTTCTATCCCATATGTAGAGGCCGCAAGCTCCGCCCACTTTGGGTGGGACATTAAATCGTCAAAAAGCGGCCGATTGAAAGCGCAAGCCGCACACTGCACCAAATGTGTCGATCAAGTGCTCATTTTGAAGCTTATTCAATTCTACACAAGCTAGTAGTGCGCCAAAAACGCCAAATTGAGTTTATCATCGCAAAAAATAGGGAGCAAAATGACACGAAAATTCGTTCTCGTACAAATCGAGGTGCGACTAATTCTGAGGTTAACCGTGTGACATTCGTGGACGATCAATACAACTTATATCAAGAAATCAGCTCTCAAAACGCTTTATTTTTCTTGCGCTTTCTGTTTTAGTGGCGTGCACTCTTTTTTTTTTCGCCCCAATGGGCCGAAACGCGCCCAATGGCCGCGTCGCGGCCCACCTTTTGGCACCTCTCCCTTCACGCGACGCGCGCTAGTCTTCGAGTCATATCTCGGCAATGCAATGAGATATCGAGAAACGGAAAAAAACACTATCAATGCCAAGTCCAGGGCTAAACGATGAGCCTAATTTTGGGCATTTTGGTTGAGTTGTGTAAATCACGTTGCGGTCCCTACCCGTATGAATTCTCATAACAGTGATCCTGATGAATGTATGTATATAAATATGAATAGAATCTGATGTGCTAGTTGTAAGTGGTTCGATTATACCCCATCTGATCATGGTTTTCAATTCGATTGCTGTCTTATAGCGGTGCTGTTGATTCGTATTGGTGAAATCATTTGTTGAACACCTCACGGGATCTTTAATATTGTCAGTGGCATTTTCAGTTTCTCTCGGATGACGATTCCAGATCAATTTCAATGCGATTGGCGGTTTTATAACAGTGTTTATGAAACACATTCGTATTTAGTGACATTTCTTCTTCGTCCTTATTTCAAATAGCATCGCTAAAATGTTTGTCCTTACCTCACAGAGGGCAGGTCGATCGATGAACTTGGTCGTCATTGCAGCTCGGATCGTGTTGTTGGAGCAACCCACACACTCGACGCACTCTGGAAAGAACAAAGATCATAAAGAACAAAGACAATGGTTGAAGATCAAAGATCAAAGATCAAAGATCAAAAATTTAAGATCAGAAATCAAAGATCAATAGTCGCACCTCCCGACAGATACGCGTGCAGCTCCTCCGCAGCGTAATAGCAGCACTCTCCAGGCTGGAGGACCATGTGGTTGAGGAAGAGAGGCGAGAAGATTCCGACGTCCCCGGGGAAGTCCTGCAATTGAACATACTTACTATTTTACATCTTCCGATCTACATGATGCACATTCCATCCAGTGTCAAATGTGAAGTGACCAATTTTACTCTGTCAACGTGGATTCATTGTGGGTCGAAATTGTGGTATATTAAAATGTTTATAGAATGTGGTAAGGACATGGTATTGAATTGAGTTTTCCAACTCCAGAATTATGATCTGTTGAAACATACTCATGTCAGAACAATAGATAAGAAATAGCGTACCTTTGCCATCTTCCTGATCACGCCGACGGTTCCCTCGGTGAGCATGCCGCGTACTGGAAAAAGGTCGTATTTTGACACTGATTTCAGGTTACAGTACCTCCGTTGTCGAGATCATGGAGCATCTGGTGGAGCAGACTCTTGAGCTGCTCGCCCTGCACCGACAGCATGTGGCCGAACATCGACGCCAGCGCACGGCGACACTGAAAGATCAAAGATTAAAGATCAAAGTTCAGATATCAAATACCAACCTTGAGTCCCTTAGGGTCGACTCCCTGGTTGAGAAGGTCACTGAGGCGATCGCAGTGAGCCTCACCGAAGAGAGCGCGCAGAGAGGAGAAGGCTGAAAAAAAAGGATAAATAGGTTACGGTAGGTTCTGGCAAGGTGCTAAAATAATCTAGAACTAACCCTCAATATTAGCCAGCATCTCGGGCGCGGGGCGGAATCCGCAGAGGAGCTCGAATCTGAGGAATGTTCAATTTTTCAGTGTCTGATGATATTAGTACTATAAGTGATAAATAGAATTAAAATAGGACGAACCGCGTAAGTGCATAGGCGAGCTCGGGCTTGTGGTGCTCATCCGGGTAGTTGATGGGGTCCTTGGCGTGGAGGCGCTTCGCTTGCTCCTGGAGAGGATCAAAGATCATCTTGATCGAGTTCAAAGTATTTTGGGTTTCGAGCTCATTGTCAGGAAATCGCCTGTGGTTCTGACTGACCAAACCGGTTTGCCCGTTTAGAGTATTCTAGGGGACTTTCTTTTCAGCAGCCGTGCAACGCTTTAGATAAGGAAGGGTATACTCAACCAGTACGGGTTCTGCAAACAGGTCAAAAGTGCAAATTCTTTGGTTGTTTTGTTGATTAGGAGGATGAGAAATGAAGTATCTGCGATAAATCATCTTTAGGACATAATTCTCCGCGTCGAGATAATAATCCATGGCGGTGATTAGGTTTCATGTGATGACTAATCCAACAAAGAAATGGCACGTGTAATAAAAGATGTGGCGACGGCGAAAAAATCTACACAAAACCTACCTTGGTGGGATGAACCTGGAGGGACAGCGTGTGGTTGATGGACATGATCTTCATGATGAACGGAAGGTGGATCGTCTCCCTGGAATAATGGACTACTTTCTCATAAAAGGTAGACTACGTACTGCGAATTTCGATTGGCATGTTGTAAAGAGAAGGGGATGAAATTGCAACGCCAGGAAAACAACACCTAAGGGCAGACTTCCAGTGCACTACGTAGCGTTGTTACACCAGACACCAGAGTGATTCCAATACACAGCGCGGGTTATCATTGCTGTCTTAGATGATGAAAGACCGTTTTATAGTACATCTGCTTCAGAATACTTTGCAAGGTTACTCCAGTGGTATAAATGTTGTTTTTTTTCACTTTTTCGGCATTCGGTGAATTTAACTAACCTCGAGTTATTGTTGGACAGGAGTCGTCCGCTCTCGCTCTGTGCAATGTAGCTGGAGAGCTTGGTGGCGGAGCCGTGGAGTCTTGCGGGGCCATCGGGATGAGTTCCCATCCACAGCTGGAATAGAACACTTTTACGAACTCTCGTGTTTTTACTAACAATAAGACAACGCTAAGCGTTGTCTTAACGCTAAGCGTTGTCTTACAACTGATTCAGGGTTACAATGATATTGACATTTCAGGAATGGTGCAATCTATGTTTCACAGAGAGATAATTTTTTTTCTGTTATGTTCTTATGGCGATATACCTCCTAATCATACGCACAACTTACGTTGAAAAAATCTTAAGTAGTACTATACGATCGTGTTCTCAAGAACGTCCAACAATTCTGCGCAATGGAGTTCACGGATACTAAGAATTTAGGCGTGCCGTTTTCCAAACATAATCAATACACCGAAACCACCATCTCTAGCTATGAGACTTATCTGGAAATACAGCAGTTTCGGAAGCCATGCCCTTACCTCAGCATATGGAGTGGTCTGGCCGATCTTGAAATCCTGATGTCCTGCTGCGTAGAGGCGCGCGACCTCCGACTCCTCGCCCTTCTTTCCCCATTGGTACTCCTGGAAAAGTCAGGGGATTTACCCGGTCGGAAAAAGTCGTTAATAAGGAAATCTTGATCACATGAAAGAGACATGACGTTTAGCCACAGTTGCAGAATCCGGTCTTCGTCCTACTCTTCTTTGCACTAAACAAACACCAACCTTGACATGGCAGTGCAGGCGTTCCATTGCTAAGTGTATACGGCAGAAAAGCTGCTACAGCACGGCACTGCCCAAGTCGAAGGGGGCGGGGACCAACCTGAGATCATCGAGTTTAGAGACTTTTGCAGAAAGAAGAACAGGGAACCAGTGGCGATGGCTCGAAAACGTTCTGGAACTGTCGCTTATCGATGAGGGAAAACGACGCGGAATAGATGCAAGAGAAATAAGGGATGACACGTTTATATCATAAGGAAAAACGGTGCAAACTCCGCATCCCTCTTTCCCTTAACTGCGACTAACTGCGTAAGGAGGTATTGGGCTACTTCGAACAATGGCAAGAGCCCCGTCTGTTCTCCCTCCCCTCCTTTTTCGTGAACTGCTATGCTCTCTAATTCTTCTTCACCGAACTTCGCTTCCATTCGCCCTAGAGAAGCCGATCAATACGTCGTGCACCGTGCGATGCGCAGCTTTGAGATTCAATACTATCCAGCGCGCGCGGAATCTACCTTTCCATGGTA
>JACMIG010000331.1:0-35552 GCA_014805385.1 Levipalatum texanum
AAGCACTTTTATAAACCGCTGTAATTAGACCCCATAACCGATTTTTCTTGGACCAAAAATGAAAATATGATGCCCCCGAGGACGAAAACGTAAAAAAAAATTTAAAATCCTTTCGGAGGTCAATGGGTCAAATAATACGGAATATCGAGTTTTGCTCACATTTTTTGTTCTAGAAGGGCCTAGAATCAACGATTCCCCAAACAACGTATATATTGGTAGTCGGGGCCGCGGGGCACACCATCATGCAAAAAACACGGCACCCCCGTCCCTTTCCCTCGGTAATACAAGCTTGTCCGGGCATGCTCGAATCTTACAAAAAACGCGTCTTAAAGGTACTCGGCAAGTGTCACAAATCCGCCACGATAATGAAATAGCGAGCAATTATTTTTGTGTAGGTAGTGAACTTTTTGATAAACTAAGCGTGTATTCTATCTGTTTTGGACCTCATGCCAGAGATCTAAATTACATCGAAATCCCGAAGAAAAATATTGCTACCAAGACGAACTCTTGCAGTTCTAAACAGTAACGACGGGATTTCATACTGTACCGAGTACATTTAAGAACAAAAATGTGCCAGAGCTTCCGCCATTATGTCCCAAGCTAAACTAGGTACGTGCTATAATTCGTTGAAAATAGGTGTCCATTGGTTCGCAGGTAAATCAACTGGAACTGGCATTCAGAGGTTGTATATACTATGACTGCTCATCACATCAACACCACTTGCAACGACTCAACAGCACGTGCAAATGTAAACATTTGCTGCAGCGCAATCTCAACAATATCATGCACGAATTTCATTCCTGCAATCTGTAAAATAAATTTAGGAGGAGTGATGATGTGCTGATGAAGACTCAACAATAGGCCGAGTGTGTTAAATTTAATATGGCTATTAGCAGCTTTTCTTTCATTGTTTCATCTCTGCATGCTATTCAATTGAAAATTGCTAATGTTCTTTCATGGGAGAGAAGCTAAATGAACTGAGCTACTTCGAACTAGACGAAACTGCAAAACTTTGACCTCATTGGCCTTAGCGACAGGCTGAATAACAATCAGGTTCAGTGAACGAAGGGAACAGAAGGGTCAAAGCAACACCGAAGGAGAGCGGAATCCGTCGAGTAGCCTTCGAACCTGTTGCTCGACTGCGTCACCCGGCCTCCGCCTCTCCGTCTGCAGAGTCTCCAGCGGGCACTGCCTCTGCGCCGCTCCCTGACGCGCATTTAAGAGTCCACAGAGATTTCGTGGCAACTCGCACGAACGTTGATCCGCCGTTCGCGCCAGGCACTCAGCTCCCGTACGCTGATCAAGAGTCTGTGAAATTCAAAGTGTAAATATCGAATGTTTCATTATCTTCCAAAAAACCCAAATGTTGCGATAACCAAATGACCCCAAATAAACAATTACAGTCTCGTACCCTATTATGAGCCTAACATCTTGGCAATCCGTCGAATTTATTCGTTTTCATTCGTACAGACGGAAAGATGAGAACGCATGCAGTGGCACATTTTGGGAAAAAAAAATTAAAGAAGGAGTAGGAGGAAGATTCCGGTCCGTAAAACAGCTGGGGCAATTGGGGACAAATATCGCAGAAAAATGACTACGGTAACACCACGGAATTTTGCAATTGCAGATTAGAACGATTTCTCAT
The DNA here is from genome assembly GCA_014805385.1 of Levipalatum texanum. Taxonomy (NCBI): domain Eukaryota; kingdom Metazoa; phylum Nematoda; class Chromadorea; order Rhabditida; family Diplogasteridae; genus Levipalatum; species Levipalatum texanum. The sequence continues at coordinate 1,646 of JACMIG010000331.1, forward strand.
TACCGGAATCGAACTGGCAACGTTCCACGCCCCAGATAGACAATTTACCATTGCTCCATGAACTCGTGAGCGCAGTCTATGGCGCTAATGCATTGCGCAGACCAGACAGCCCAAAGCTACCGTATCTTATTCACCACTTTTTCAAGAGCCATATCTCATGATAGAATAGAGTATGACAGGAATGAGTGGTATGAAACAACTCGTCACAACGAGCTAAATCCGTTGATGTCGTATACTCGCGTTTAAAAGTTACTCCTACTCCTTCTTTAAATTTCGAATAGTTTGGACTACCCTGGTTCTGTTGCCTCGAGATGGTCTGAACGAGAGGAATGCTCAAGACTGTGAGAAAGAAAGTGAGATGGAGAGGGAGAAAGTGGACGAATATGAAGGGAGAAGGACACATTCATTCCGAATAGACCGCGAAGTGAAATCTGACCCACATGTCTCACTGAAGGGAACAGGCGCTGAGAAATAATGATTGGACATTTGACAGGACGACTGTGCGTGGGATATCGGTGATGATTGTCGCTCTTCGTGTCATGGAAACCGCACGATGTGTGTGCAGATCTCTGTACTGAATAAAACTTTGAAACATCTACTTTTCACCGACTATCCAGATCCCTTTCTCCGAGTTATCGTCGATTTTCATTCTTCGATACTTAGGAGATTCTCTCTTCTTTTGTCATTGAGCAACTGGCGCTCACAAATCCGCGCCCATCTGTTCCCTACCACACGAGATGACCTTCACCGTGTGCACTCGTGTCAACTGTGTCATTCATTTTTGAACGGGTGTGCATATTCATTCATTCTGTTGTCAGTTGTTTCAAAACATGGTTATTGAGAACATGGTTAAGGATATTAAACGGGGAGAAGATAAATCGATTAAGTTAATTAGGCTACGGAAAGCAAGTCACAACAATGATATTACTGACGCTGAAGAGTTCTTGATGCGGGAAAGAAAAGAGAGAGATGACAATTAGCGATTAGACACTAGGAAACGAATCATGAGCGGGAGGAGAAAAATTCTTCTTCCAGTTCTTGGGAATATCCAATTCCTGAAGTCCATCCACTCACTGTCGCCGCATGATCACGTCTAGGGGCATCTGTAGAAATATTCATAGTATGATCAGGCCGATCAGCTACGGATGGATAGATCGTTGGCACAGCACTTTTCTAACCCACACTTTTTGCGGGCTCTCAAGAATATGCACCCACAGCCAGTTTGGTCACGAAAATGTTCATGGCAGGGACCCTTTAAGCAATCATTTGCTTGCTTATAAGCCCCAAGCGTGCCCCCGGCCCTAAAAAGATGGTTCGGTTAAAATGCGCCCGGAATCAACAATGGTCGTTTGATCAACCATATCTGATGTTTTTCAACCGATTCTTTTTATTATGATGCATAACAGAAACGTGCAATGAATCAGAACGAAGGAAGAGAATAAAATGAGAAGTAAATTCAAGCATACAGAAAAGTTTGAATTTTTTGTGTTTTGTAGTTTTCTAAAATTTTTTTGGTCCTATATTCATGCATGCAATTGGCGTCGTCTATTCATCTACTAAAATAGAAACTGAATGAAAATAAATGCAATAAATAGTAGTAATGCTCTCAATTACAATAAACGGAAAGCGGATATATTATTTATGAAAGAATCTCAAGAGGCAAAGAGAGAGAAAGAACTTGTGAGCCTCGGGTCATTAGTATTCAGTGCTTGAAATAGTATACCGACTTGATTTTCCACCCCTTGGAAGTAAGGTCTCTCAGATTTGCATGTGAGAGATGAGTGGATCTCAATCCATCGTAGAATAGCCACCCCTTTGGAGTGGGAAGCAGCGCAGTATAATGGCCCGCGCGAAATAGCGACATCCCGGCGAGCTTGAGAATCGATCCGGAAATCTGAAAATTCACTCGCTTTGAAGTCCTTTCCGTTTGTATACGAACCTCCATTCGTACAGGAAAATCGTCTGCCTCGTCCGGAACAGAGGTGTATCTTTGGGAGAGATCGAAGGGAAGCATCCAGCTCGTTTCCGGCAGCATCATTTCATCGACTCTTCTTCTGCTGTTGCAGACTTTTCTGCAAAGTGATTTGTGGATTTTATGTATTTATATATTTAATTATACCCATCACTGTCCATTGCCTTGCAGTTACGGAGAGAGCCGATCGTCGCTTTGAAGACACCTTCCCAGTTTCCTCCACTATCTTCCGTGCTGGAAAGACTTAATTCAATAGATAGTCGGGATAATATTACCACACAAAGAAGGTTTCCCTTTTAGTCGAGATCTCCTTCTTGCATGAAACATTTGTGCATGATCCCTTGAGGAGAACAACGGAGGCATCTTTCGACTTTCCAAATAATATGATGCTCTCCTCTCCGAAGAGGTCCAGACTGCCGTTGTCCTGGAAATGTGAAACTTAAAGAAATTACTTTGTAGCACAACCTCGAACTCGTATACTCCATTGACAAAGGTCTCCTTGGCGACGTCGACTTTCTCCTTTGAGCTGGCGAACAGTCTGCAGTGTTTGTTCCAGTTGCCGTCCTCGCATATTCCTCTGAAATTCATGTGATATTTTTAATCTATAAATGGTTTAATGACCTGTAGAAATGGGGATAGCTGTCGCGTGTGCAGCAAAGCATGGCGAGGAAGGAATCTACGGGGCAGATATTCGTTGCCCTGCCTCCCCACGACGGAGTCGGGAAGAACACCCGACAGTCGCCACACAGCAATTTCTTCTTCCTCCCTTCTGGGCGAAGGTTTCCAAGGCAGCTGTTGAAACGCCGAGCGCACTGAGCGCACAGCGAATGATCGGGGACATTCAGAAGATGAGGTCCGTGGTCGATGGGAAGGAGGGAGGACTCGTCAATTTCCATGACATCGTTTGCCGATTCTTCTCGCTGACTCGTGACATCAGCAGGTGTGGTCCTGCTGACATTTGGATGGAGGGAGTGGAGAAGTTGCTTGAATTGTATGATCTCTTTGTCTTTCGAGAAGGGATCAGCTGGACCAGCGGCTCCACCGGCTCTGGCTGCACGTATGAGTCTGACCGCAATGTGCCCTAAGAGACCAAAGTAAAAATTGAATAATTTCTAAAATCACCGGGTCCACATCCTCGAGTACGCTCCTCTCCACCTCATTATACAAGGTGATCTTCTTCCTCCCGTCTCCAGTCATTACCGTAGCAGATGAATAAACGCCAACCTGAAATTGGCAAGTAAAAATTCTATTCTTTTCTTCTTTTACTCGAAAAATGTGAAAAATATTATTTCCAAAAAACGAATATTTTTAACTTGAAGAGCGTGGCCTACTGTCCTTTTTCGACTACAAAATTTTCCCAAAAAAAGTTTTTTTTCCGGATATGGAATCGAAACATTTTTTCCACCGGAAATACAGGAGAAAGAACGATAACATTTTCGCTAAGCCGATTTTTTAAAAATTTGCAGTGTTGAATTTATCTACGATGCATTTATACTGAAGGTGCCAGGACCTAGAAAGTTTATTGCTGTTTTGTCGGTTACTCTTTGTCATTGACCCACATTGTTATCTCCGTTATAAATATTTCTGTGTGGGAAACTCGAGCTGTGCTAACGGAGAAGACCAGAATTTCGGGTAGGCCTAAAAGATGGACATGGACAGGGCACATGGCCCTAAACTTGGACATGGACACTTGTCCATGCTTTGTCCATATTTTAAATACAAAACAATATCGGATTTAGGCGACTTGTCGGAAATTCTTTGATGCTTACCTCTTCCAAGAGGTCCGCTTGTGATCGGCGTGTCGCTTTTCCTCCTCGAGAAGACGCCGCCTCATTCTGAAAAATTAAAAATTGTGGCTGTATCAGGCTTAGTTCTACCGCCGCCCAAATTCCCCACACCGTGGGGAGTCCATAGACACACATTTGTGTGGGGGGTCAACTTTGGCCCATCTGAGGGGTCGCCGCTCGTGCACTTACTCAGATAATACCTCTTAAACAGAATGGAGCCGTTCAGTACTTACGTTTTGCGAGGTGGTCGGAGAATGCTGAGGAGGAGATGGAGAGGCAGAAGAATCGAGAGAACCATGAAGATGACGGCACTTAAATTGCACAATCAGTTTTTCTCTTTTATCTTTCAAATATCTATTTTTAAAAGTTTCAGGTGCATGCGGGCATCAAGCGCCCGCGCCAAACTTTTTGAAGTCTCCTCACACGGATGTGGGTACTGTAACCCTTTCGGGTCCCGGAGCAATTTTTACCGTAACCCGCGTTTTTGTAGTTTGTATTCTACAGCGTGTCTCGGTGTAGGAAGGCCCTTGGAATTCCGGACTTGTCCAAACGACTTTGGGTATCGAAGCAACTACTACCGTGACCCACGACTGCGGAATAGAATACCTAGTCCACGGTTGCAGATAAAAAGTACATCTACACTAATTTACGGAATCGGTCCACAAGACCTGGGACTTTGACCAAACGACTTGTGGTCCCGAAGCAACTTATACAGTTACCCGCGACCGGGGAATAGAATAGGTCAACTTTGACCAAACTAAACACCTTGGAGATATCCAGAGTGAAAGCATGCTAAATCGTACAATTTAATGCGCCTTCAACCACGAATGCATTCGCATTGGGTCATTCAAACCACCCCGTATATGGTCGTGTGTCCCACCCGTTCTGCTTCACGTTCGTCGAAGGCAACAGTTATAACCAATGGCTTTAGAGCAAGGGAATCATGGGATTGTGCGTCATTGGTAGAGCAGACAAACTTTGACAACCCGCAGGAGTCGAACAATAAATGGAATCATCACTTATTACGGCAGTGGGTAGAAAATGTGCCCAGCATATTATATGCATAGAGTAATGCAAATATGTAATTTATCTAAGTTTGAGCCAATATATTTTGTTATGCAAATCGAATTTCATAGCTTTTTAAAAATAAAGCAAAATAGTATGACCTTTTAGATGGATACGTATGTATACTCGCTATCTCCCCATACAGTCCATAGACACAAAGGTTTGTGGGCGTCGACTTTGGGGCATCTGAGGGGTCGCTTCTCGTGCACTCTCTCAGATAATACCTCTTAAAGGAGCCTACCCACCCTAAAATTTTATATTTTGTTCGAATAGAGCGTGAAAAATGCTGCAAGGAGATAACAAACATTTATTTGAACGATTTTTCTATGAATTGTTATGATTTTTCAAAGGTACTGATTACGGTATGTTTTAGGGTGAATTTATAGTTAGTAGTTTGGCTACAAATGCCGATAACAGCCTTATGATCTACGAAAGTCGTTTGTTTAGTGTTTGCATGGATGGGGAACTTCTTTCCCCACATAATGCTGTGAACATTGACTTGGAATCGTAGATCATACGGCTGTTATCGGCATTTGTAGCCAAAGTACAAACTACAAATTCACCCTAAAACATACCGTAATCCGTACCTTTGAAAAATCGTAACAATTCATAGAAAAATCGTTAAATTAAATGTTTGGTATCTCCTTGCAGCATTTCGTTCTATCCGAATAAAATATAAAAATTTAAGGTGGGTCGGCTCCTTTAAACTGAATGGAGCCGTTCTGTACTTACGTTTTGCGAAGGGGTCGGAGAATGCGGAGGAGGAGATGGAGAGGCAGGAGAATCGAGAGAACCATGAAGATGACGGCACTCAAATTGCACAATCAGTTTTTCTCTTTTAGCTTTCAAATATCTATGCATTCTGTTAAGACTCGTTTTACACCAAAAATATGTGAGAGCTTTGTTTCATATTCAAGATTTAATATAGCAAGTTTTCGATGAATTGTTGTCATTGTTCATAGGTCGCGATTACGGTTTAAATTGGGTGCGTTTGTAGTTTGTAAAAATGCCGATAAAATCCTAATTATCTACTAAAGTCGATTTTAAAGGGTCCCTGCCACGAAGACTGTTTTGAAAATATTGTTTGAATTTTGCACGATTCCTGAATTTCAGGGAAATGACACAATTGTGTACTCGTTCGCCGGCGACCGTAACACAAAAATGTACGACTATACGGACGACACAATTGTGTATGGATTTGTTCCTGGGAAACACAATTGTGTCGGTTCCATGAAATTCAGGGGTCCAAATTTCCCTTTTTCGAGTTCGATTTAAAGCTTCAGAAATTGTTTTCTGAACTTTTCGTTATGTTTTTGCGTCATCCACAATCGGTCCGAACCAATTCTCATGCTCAGAATGGTCACTCCAAACCATCATGCCAGGACCCTTTAAAGGAGGGCTCACCTCACCCTCCAACTTGCATGAACACTCTAGAGGAGCTTATGTGTAGTTTAAAAAGTTATCGAATAGCATAAAACACTTCAAATAGAAACAAAATAGCACAAAGATAATCGACGTTCTGTTGATTGTCCCTCAGGGTTGAGCGCGCGAATTTAAAATTTGACTCGTGGATACTGTAGAGCAGAAAGTAAACTGCATGTTATCTTTGCACAATGCCAGAAAAACAAAAAGGATGTTCTATAATGCCTATTTGTCATAAGAATCGGAGATCATAAGAATGTTATCGGTATTTTTAGCCATGGTTCAAACTTAGAATATTTTATACCGTAACTGCGACCTTTGAGAAATATAAAAATTCATAGAAAAATCGCTAAATTAAAAGTTTGGTATCACCTTGCAGAATTTTCACGATCAATCCGAATAAAATAAATTTTTTTAGAGTGGGTTGGCTACTTTAGCCACAAGTACATCCACATTGGGTCATGCAAACCCGGCGTATGGCCTTGCGAAATGTTGTAGTCCCCGTTCAGCATCGTGCGCCGAAGGCAACACTTATGGCAGACAAGAAAGTCAAAACAATATGGCCTTTGTTGGATCACAGAGGAGTATCCACTAATTTCACTAATTTCCATTGAAGCCCTTCCTTTCCCGAATACCCAGAGAGAAAACTGCTGAGAGAAAAATGTGCTATTTGTAGGAACCCAAAAAATTATTCATATTGAAATTTTGACCGCCGTATTAATCGACTATGATGGTCAACTTGAAACATTCAGGAAATTTTGTTGCACATAGTATTTAAAAAAACAAAAACGAAAATGCAGCTGATTAGAAGAGTATGAGCTTACACGTTGTGTGGAACAGAGAGGTGGAGGGCGCGGAAGAGGAGCGAGGAGAGGATGAAGACGCTCGGGACCAGGCCGATGCTGAAATTTTAGTTTTCGGATTTTCAATTTTTAGAATGCGCTTTGGACTCCTTTTGATCCAAATATTTACAGGGCCATCCAGAATTGTCGAAATCATCCTCCCGAAAGGAGTCTTCATGAGCTATTCCCCAAAGATCTTCTTTTCAAACGCTTAAAATCGTACCGTAAAATTCGAATTGCCTCCCTCGGAGTAGTCCGGAGAGACCGGCTCATATGGGTTCTGTAAAAAAATGGGATTTGCAATTGGCGAAGAATTTTGTTTTTTTTCGTATATGTGAGGAAGAGCTTCCGGACCCCGTAAGAGTCATTTGTTCATTTACAATAGAGATGAGGGGAGGAGGCAGCGGAGGACGTCTAGCCTCCGAGAAAGCATTCAAGACACATCGGAAACTGCAAAACGTATTACTATTTCTATAAATCTTTTTCCCGTTAATTTTTCGGAATTCCGCAAAATAATTTTCGGATCCCGATTTTACGGAATCGATCCCAACTGACCAGAAATTTCTTCAAAACAAGTCGGTTTCTTGCATCTTATTTAGAAAATTGAAGAAAATTACGAAGTTATTCTCCAAAGCTCTTCTTTTCAATCCCTTCATGACATACCGTGAAGTTTGAATTTCCTCCCACTGAGTAATCCGGGGAGACGGGATCATACTCCTATGGGTCCTGTAAACGAATGGGATTTGCAATTGGTTCAGCATTTTGTATTTTTTTACATATGCGAGGAACAGCTTACGGTTACCATAAAAGTCATTTGTTCACTTACCGGGGAAGGAGGAGGAGGATGAAACGGAGGTACAGGAGGACGTGGAAAGCTGAAAAAACAACCTCGTTTATTTTAGTATACATATAGTTATAAAAAATACTTAGTGTTCAATGAATGAATTTTATTACTGTAGACCGGTGTTTATGCGGGGGTCGAGGTGTCGATCGTCGAGCTCGACAAACGTCAGAGTGACCAACGACCGAACCGTGACCTGAAAACGATTATCGTATCGTATTGTTGGAAAAGAATGAAACGAAATTCAGCGCTTCATACTCAAACTAATCTCTGAATTTCGGGTAATATTGCTAACACTATGGCAGATTTATAGTCAAATTTTCGCTTATTTGGTCACGCCACGAATTGTCAGGACGATCAAACAATGAAAATGCGAGAGTAGGATCATTTTCCGCATTTGTTTCTTCTTTCATAAAACATGCAAACTTGTGGATCACCTGATCTGGGCGCCGATAGAACCACTGGTACTGAATGGAGCCTTGCTGACTTTGCGCAATTCGCACCCGGCCGTCATTGCCGAAATTCGAATGACACCACATCGGAAGTCGCCTTCTCTTGGGCAGAGGGAGAGGTATGGCAGCACGTGCGAAAGTTGACAGTAAGGGGATAAACTCGGAATTAAACACCGTTATCGGGCATGGGGAATTACAATGCCTCGGGAGCCCGGTAATTTGGTCGGCGGAATTGTCGTTCCGGAACATACGCTCATCGCCCTACGATCTCTGTCCACTGTTCTCTCGCTTCTCTGACCACCAGAGAAACGAGACATCAGTGGAGAGAAATCGCACGGCGATGAGCGTATAGTCATTCCGCCGACAATATCACGGTGCTCGCGCAATCGATTTGTCAGTGTCTCCATTCAGACCCTTCTTGCGATGAGAGAAAGGGCAACGCGATAGAGCACAGTCAACATGGAAATAATAAAACAATGGACGTTTGGCCGCTCTCTCGTCAAGGCAGATTCAAACTCGAGGTTTCGGTTGCGTTAATGCGGAAAGTCCCTGTCTCCAGACTTGGGAGCCGGGATCGGGCAGAAAGAGAAGGGAGAGGAGAAGTCCCGGCCCTTGGCTCTGCGTCTTCCCTTCCTCCTCCGTTCATCTACCGATCACAAGGCAAAGTACAAAACAATTGCAATGTGAACACACTCGTCCTATGCAAATTCCGGAAAACAACCTTATGGACTAGTGTCCGAATTGTCAGTGGCGCTCTGAGGATCATTATCCTTTCACCATTTGTCTCGACTCCATGTGGCTGTCATACAATGAGATTCATTCATATCTCATTGTTGGACAGCCCGCAACTTTGAATGCCCCGGAGATCTAACTTCCCCTCACCCACGCAGCTGTCAGCAACGATTTTCTGTAGCCTCAGTGGAGGAGAGAAGGGGCTAATGATAAAAGCGGCAGCTTAGACCAGAAAACTATGTTGCCCCCCACCCGTTTTTCTCTACGCGCTCCCTTCGTTGCAAATGAAACCGATCAACTAAGCGATTGGCACGACGAATGGGAATCCACAAGCGTTTCGGCCACTAATTGGTCATCGGATAGCCCCTCCACGATAATAAAGGAAAAGAAAAGAGACCAGATAATGATGAGATAGTTGGATTTAGGTGCGATTCGAGTGCAACTGGAGACTCTGGCACACGCAGTTGTTTTGTCTCCTTCTCTATTCTGCCGGAGCGCTCGCAATGAGGGAGAGGGAGAGGAATATCTCGAGAGGGCACAGACAGAGAGAGACAGTCCGATTAGAGAAGGTCTGGCAGCAACTATTTGGCATGGTGCCAGTCTTAATGAGAGTGTGTTCGCACCTATGTCGAGGTATCCGAATTGTATTCCTCAACAGTTGCTGCCTTACCTTCCTTAAAAGCATGCGATTGGAAACAATTTATAGTAGTTGCAGACATTTTTGCCCAATCAGTGGCAACTATCTGGAAAAAAGAGGAGGAAATGAGATAGCAAGAAGATAGGGATGAGAATAAAGGGGGAAAGGGATGAGATGGGGAGGGGAGGTGACGAGGAGAGGGCATTGTACGGAGTGTGGTGAACCCTTCCCCCCCTTCCTGGGGAGAAGCCAAATTCACGTATTCCACTCAATGGGCTGCGAGTAGGGAGAGCAGGGACCACGACGACGTCAGGCAGACACCTTCAATGGGCCCCTTAATCTCTCTCCCCTCCCCTCCACTCACCTGGAAGTCGTAGGTCTGATTCTGCTGCACGATGCGTCCACAGTGAGTCCTGCTTCCTGGAGATGGCGGGGGAATCTACTTCCTCCTCAGAAGTTCCTTGCTACAGGGCGACTGGGCGGGGACTCTTTCCTCCCTCTCCTACAGACTCCGTATCGACATTTGAACTTGTCGTAGTCGTCGGGAGTTCCCGTTGGGGGAGAGTGCCATAGGAGATGGGCGGAGTCAGCGCCCGTATCCACTTCCTGGAGAGGGAGGTGAGAGAGGGAGGAGGGAGAGGACGCACCTTGGCGAGGGAAGGGGCCGCATTGGCAGATGATGCCGCAGTCTGGAATCGAACATAAGCCGAAAACGGTCCCGGTCCACGAGAAAATGCACGGATCTGGAGGGTGGATGAGAGGGGGAAGGGAGGAGGGGAGGAACCTTGAAGTTGTAGGGAGTCCCTGGCTGGAGGGCGGGGAGACGAGTCCTCGTTGCTCCACTCAGTGTTGGATACAGGGGGGAATCGTCTGTCGAGGGGCGTGGCCTCGTACTCGTATTCAGTGACTTCTCCATTGGTCTGAATGCAGGGAGGTGCCTGCCACGAGGCCTGGGCCTCCTCTGAAAGGGCGTCCACTGAAGAGGAAGGAGTGGAAGGGTAGCGTGCCAAATTTCAGCTTCAGATTCCTTTTATCCTCGAAGATACAACGAGAGCTGTCTGCTAAACAGCACAAGTATTTTACAAGGTTCCACCCTTCCCTTCCAGACAAGGAAAATCGTGAAGCGACTCTATTGATGACAAGTTCGGTGTCGTCATAGCCAATAGATATATTGATCGCAGTCCCGAATGCATCTTAAACTTGACCAATCCACAACTTCCGCCGTGAGGTACATAGGAAGGGAGAGGATGTAGCTCGTCCTCATTGTTAGAACAGCCATTAATTGTCCACGAGTGCTCTCTGAGAGCGTCGATGGGCGATTGAATTCTTATTCTAATCTTCAGAGTGTAAAAACATCAGGCGGAGGCAGGCGACTGTGTCCAAACGGGTCAGAGGCTCCTGTGTCTGCTCTTTGCCCTGTGGACGCGCGAGTGATCTGCTTCGCGCGCGCCCCTAGGGGCCCTTCTTTAGTTTGGAAGATTTGTTGGAGAAGGAAGATTTGTTGGGACAGGATAGCTACGACAAGTTTGCGCTGCGCGAGAGGGTCCATCATTATTCACTATCGATCTTCCGCTGATTTACATCGCACTTTCCAATGGAAGATCACTATCTTTGCTGCATTGGTTGCGCGTTTCTTTTACCCTCACTGATGTGCGTTTTGTTTTTGCGGTTGTTTTGAATTGTATTGGATCCTTGCAGAAGCGTTCGCTTTCGATATGTCGATCCACGAACTCGCCGAAACCGTCCATCGCACGGTACGTTCAGAACATCAGAATCTACAAAAATCTACCTTTCACGTTTAGAATACGCCTTGCCTTTGAAATTGAAAAAAATATCAAAAGATTCGTTGCTCAGGAGGTCACCGCCCTCAAGGAACTCTTCACCGCCATCGGAATGGTTGTCACCGTCGTTTCCAAGGATTCCTTCGTCTTCGTCAATGACTCCGATTTCCTCGAGAAGGTGCTCGGACTTCTCGGCGAGATGCCAGTCCCCTTCTCATACCAACGTAGTCGTCGTTCAGGCTCCCGCCATCGTGACCCGCAATCTCGCCCTCGCTGATGCGATGCCCGCCCTCCTCCACATCCCTCAACCTCGTCAATAAGGTCTTCCGTCTGGCCTGGAGGGCGCCCTCTGCACTCGCACGGGAACCCGCCATATTCAAGGAGGCTGCCGAGATCGTGGCATAGGTACCGGAATGTTTCTTCTTGGCAACGAACTCCTCGTTCAGACTCCCTGCATCATCGATATGGTTTGCGCTCTCCCCATCTCGGCCCCCTGCGCTCGAGGTATTCCAAATGCTAGTTTCACTAAACTCAAAATATTTTAATACGTCTCTGCTCCACAGCTTAAAGGTGAAAATTTCATTCGTTGTTTTTGAAGGGCATCGAGCTGGTAGATCTGAAGGGCAGAAGAGTCCTCAAAGCGTTCTATTCGTTTCCAGATCAAAACCAATAAACTTCCTGGGAAGCACGGGTAAAACAATCGAACCGAAGCCGAAAAAAAACTCCTGTATAAAGCGTGCCCCAGCGAACTCAATGCGCTCCGATTTTTAGTTAGCAGTTTGGAACGAGTGCGAGCGGACCGATTTAAAATTCTGTATTGCAAACCAATTCTTGCATTGCTTCTTTATTTACTCTTCGTGCGTTTAGTTTCTTCTGCGTTTTTGATCGTGTTCAATTATTTCATTTGAGCCTACAACGCAATAACCATGTCCACGCCATCCAAGTTCTTCATCAAGGCTCATCAAGGACAACGCCCTCACTCTTCTCTCGAAGGACACCGTGGGCGCCACCAACCACCTCATCGTCCAGATCACCATCGGCCTTCGTTCGACCAGGTGCCAGGCCTCTCCTCCTAGGCAATCATTTCACCCACTACCATTACCTCATCGACGGAATGCCCTTCCCCGTCGCCCGTCGAGAAGGCACCAATCCATCGGCATCGCCCGCAACCTGCTCCACATCGTCGCCAAGAAGCCCTCTGCCCTCACCCCTGGACCCTTCTCTACTGGAAGAGGCGAAGGAGCCGGTCTCCCAGGTACCGACCCTTCCCTTCCAGATAACCATCCCGGTCATTTCACCCTTTATCTTCACCAAACCACGGCAGCAGCAGTAGAAGAGCACTCAGCCAGAACTGGATTACGACAGGATACTTCGAAAGGAGTGTGGTGAGGTTTGCTCACCTTTGTTGTCCGTGACCTTGCTATCCACAAGCTGCGCAATTCTCGTCCTCTGATGGAGAGGAGCCAGCAGGCCCCCTTCGCAAGACGTCGGCCTCATCAATTCCCCCTTCCCAATCTGTCCCCTTGCAGCCTCCCTACACTCGTGCCCGTTTCTCCTCCAAGCGTACCTCCGCCATCGACTGCCCCGGCCAGCCCATTCGCAAGTCAGCCCCATCTTCCAATGGTCAGGTACCTCGGGTGCCTTCTTCCGGTACGTCATTGCCCAATGGGCCCTTCAACTTCATAATATCCAACTAGGACGATTCTCACTCCGTCCATCCCTTGTCTCCATCTGATCTTCCCCCCACTGGTCATCCCATCTCTGGTTCTTCCGCTCTCTCCCTCCACATTATGTGACATGCGCAGTAATCAATATTAGATCTATAAACTCAAAATTGCCAATCCTCGAGTCATTTATTAGCGCCCAATCCCCTTCCATTATTTGCAAATGCGAAACATGGGCCGATTCCTTGTCTGATGCCCTTTCTCTTGCTGTGGCAGATACGAAGTTTTCCGTAGTGATCGTGAAGGAATCCCTGGTGGAGGAGTTGCTCTCCTCATCTCCACTGATCTCTCTTCTATTATCCGCGAACCAAACGAGTATAAATTCGCGTTCCGCCCAATCTGTTCCCTCTCCATTGTTCTCTCGTCGTCCGGCAGATTAGAGACAATGGCGAACGAGAGCGCGTCAGGGTGCGAAAGTAATACAGGGTTGGTGCGCCGATAATAAGCTCGTGATTTCCTCTAGTTTCTCTCCATACTGCCAACTGGTCATCGTCAGTATCTCCCCCTTCCCCTAGTCAGGAAATCTCCATCTCCCTGATCTACCGTAGCCCTCAGTGCAGATCATCTGATTTCTCCCAGGCGCTAGAAAAATGTTGACATTTCGACCCTACTTGATTGTCCCAAGCTAATCGGAGGCGATTTAAACTCCCCAAAGATTACCTGGCCAATCTCTTCCACCCAAAAACTCTCACCTTTCTCAATTTCCCCCTGGCATATTTCTGCAATAGCCTCGATCTAGCACAGCATACCCTCTCTCCCACAAGACTCAATAATATTCTTGATCTCGTCCTTAGCTCCCCTCCCTCTCTTGTCCGTCATTGCCATATCATACCCCCTCTTCCTTCTTGTGATCATTCTGTTGTGAAATTCACTATTAATGCTAATACCAACCGTGTCAATACCTCCTCTTCCCCTGTCAAACATTTTCGTAAAGCATACTTCCATATTCTCTGACCTCCTCGCCCCGAACTGGACTGATCTGCTCAATTCCTCTAATGATCGTGATATTATTTGTGATAGATTCCTGTCAATTGTTCGCTCTACAATTGACGCCAATGTTCCTGTCAGAAGGCCGACCCCTCCAACTCCCCTCACCGCCCCACTTCTCCGTAGTCTCATTCTCCGAAGTGATATCCTCTACCGCTGTCACCATTCCATCGGCCTTGGCCCCTGGACTCGTTGTTCACGAGCACTTAGAAAGGCCATTTATTCACAGCGCCGTTATACGGAAAATACTCTAGCCCGATCAAAGAATTCGAAACGATTATTTTCCTTCGCTCGTTGTCGCCTTACTCTCCCAACCGCTATTACCTCAATAATTAACCCAAATGGCATCCGTCTCTCTTCCCCCTCAGACATTGCTTCCTCCTTTTCCGATCACTTCGCATCCTTCTCATCTCCACCGTCCCTCCTACACCCACTCCGATTCCTCCACCACCAGAAATCTCAAATAAAACGGACTTTATCCCAATCACGCCGTACTTTGTGGAGTACATTCTTCGCAAACTGCCAGATCGCGTATCCACTTCTCCTGATGCAATTCCTTATAACTTTCTCAAACGTACTGCCGAAGTGATAGCTCAACCGCTATCTATAACCAATTCCTTCTTCATGGTAGTGTTCCCACCATCTGGCGAATTGCTATTATCCGACCAGTCTTTAAAAGAAAAGGCTCTCGTATTGATCACAATAATTACATCACCCAGTCACCCCCCCTCGTCGACCGAATGCACTTCCTCGTCGCCCATCGATAAGGCATCAAGCATGCCATCGGCGTCGTCGCAACCTCCTCCACAACATCGCTAAGAAGTCCTCCGCCCTTTCAATGGACCCTTCCCTCCTGGAAGAGGCAATGGAACCGGTCTCCCAGGTTCCCTTCCAGATAACCATCCCTGATTTTTCACCCTTTATCTTCACCGACCCACGGCAGCGGCAGGAGAAGAACAGAAGACCTGCTCCCAACTCATCCTTCTCCGGCGACTTTTTATGAAGCCGCGCTGACTCGTTCTCTACTCGTTTCGGATTTGTGCCCTGCCTCTCCGTCCTCCATGTCCATACCTTTAATTCAAGATTTTTGCGTTTGACATTGATGTTTTCACGATAAATCTATTCTCTATTCAACCAATTGATCCTTCTATGTGAAAACGAGTCATGTCCCGCTCGTTAATATCTAACCAAATGTGATTTCATATTTGCGCTAATTACGTCTGAAACAAATATGACTAGGGAAAAGCTCAGATGAGCTTTTTCAATTCTACGCCACATACCGAACTTTTCTAGTTTCACTGCGTTATCTTTTGTTTTCCCGCTTCCTTGAAAAAAATCTAATCCTTGCAGACTCGTCAAGAATCGCCATGGACTCCCTCTCCCAGCCGCAGTCTCCTACTCAGGTTACTAAATTTAGTTGAAGCGATACTCAGTTTTGAGTTGGGGAACATGAATGTAGTGGGGGGAGATTGTGTTTTGCCCACGGGGAGAACGATGAATGTTTGAGGAGGATGGGCCGAGGCAGATCGCGTGTAGTAGATTCTTATCAGCGTTCCCTTGGCCAATTGAGAAGATGAGGGCACATCAGACTGAGCCCGGGGTGTGTAGAAAGGCACGAATTGAACGTTATACAGTTTGAATTGTCCATTCTTCATGAGAGATGAACCTGATGTAGTGGGTGGAGTACATTATTGGAAGACGGGACTTGAGCGTGATCATTCCCGAGGTGACCTAAAGGGCCTGTCACCTTTAGAGTTAGGAGAGTCCATCATAAATATCTGCACGATGATGTACTCGTTTTTTTATTTTTAAAGAACGCGATTCTCTATGAAAACCGGGATGTACTAACGAGAAGACGGAATAAGGGTCTTGATTTCGCGGGCGGAGAAAACATGCTTTTTATTCGCCGTAAGTATGGGGATGAGTTCCAGTCAGAAAATATTGAGAAAAATCTATTATTGTGGGAGGATCCTGGCCGAGAAACTGGTTCACGAACTCTAGTCTTGTTGTCCACAAGCGGACGTGTTGACAGGATGTGCAGAGTAATTGGAAGAGAGAGAGAGAGAGAGGGTTGACGAGGGTGTAATCCATAGGATTATGTATCAATTATAACTTATTTCATAGTATACTGCACGATTAATGAAATCTGAAATGTTGTCGTTCAGGATGCACTTTGCGCGGTCTTCGAAGTAGTGGGGAAGGCCCTCACGCTGGCCCTCGATCAGCCCGATGCCGTAAAGAAGAATGCAGGAATCTTCGTCGAGGCCTTCTCAATGATCCACGAGGTTCCGATCCTTTTCTTCCAATCCATTAAACCTTGTGTTCCAGGCGCCCACGCAGTACCCTGATCAGCATCTCGTCGTCAAGCAGATCTGTGCTTCCGTCGCCAAGGCCATCCAGAGCCATCTCCTCTACCCGGACGAAGTGGCGAAGAAGCCGGAGATTCTCAACCTGGCCAAGGAACTCGTCTCTGAGGTACACTCCCACCCCTCCATGGAGACGGTCCTCTTGATTCAGGCCCCGTCCATTCTGGTCCTCACTCGATCTCTCAGGAACACGACTGCCGTCCCTCCGCAGAATGAACCAGCTCCGGAGGTAATACGAATTCTCATGTATCCATCTCCCACTCCGTTGTAGAAGGAATTCGGAATGAAATTTATTTATTGGTTGACTAACGAAATAGCATCGAACCTTTTGACCGTTAGATGTTCAAGATTGGACAGAGACATCCCCGTGACATTATTATAATCTATGAAAACTCCTTCCCGAATCATGTTCAAGCTTTCGGGTCATGTTCCCCTACGTCTAAACGACTTCTCATTATTATCTGGAATACACCGGGCTATTCCCTGACAGCTCCTCGTATCATAGTTTTATATTCAACAGCCTATTACAAAAATATATGGGTCTGACAAACTGGACACCATAGGAAAATCTGATAATATCGATCTCTCAGGTCTCGAACGAGTGGAGTGACGACGGCACCGAGCACTTCCTCCTTCCACGGTACACAAAGGCTGGGTCTCCCACTTTCCTCCCTCCTTCGCAGGTTAATTCAATTACTTTTCATATGACAATTACTCTCGCGACTATTCTAGAGTTTTGTGAGTTGAAGGGGGCAAGAGAAAACAATTAGAGAAACACTGATCATATCCGGATATTGCGCGAAACAAACAAACAACTTTCGTTTTTTACTGTAATTGATATGCGATCATATGTAAGTGCGCTAGGGCTATAAGATGACGTTAAAATTAGCTGCCTTCAAACCCTTGAAAATTGAGATCTGACAATGCTACTTCAGAAATTATAACGAATATATTCTCACAATATGTGGGTTCGGGATGCAATAGAAAGTGATCATAGACTAAAACTGTTCAAAGTGAAAGACAATTTTTTTTCAGAAGGAATGATCAAGAATCACATCGTCTAGGCGCACTCTAGCGCCACTCTCGAGTCTATGGACTGCCCTGTCTGGCTCTTATTATGTCTTTGTTTCTATTCATTAATGCAATTTTACATGAATAAAGTATTTATAAAATTCAGCGTATTGGTCTCTGGGCGTGGTAACAATAAGACAAGGATGGCGGAAACTTTCTATTTGATCGATTTCATATGGGTCGTGCATTATGGTTAGCTTTCGTTAGCACCTAATGGTGCTAACAACAAAAGCTTTGGAATCCTTCATGCCGAAAAACAGTCTCCGGAACTCCGGTACATGTGCGAGGAAGATGTTTGGGCACGCGCATATGGATCGAGCTGACAGGACGGGAAAATTTCGACCATAATATTCGAGGCTTCCACTTCGCTCAGTCGATATCTGTTCTGCTCGTGTCTCCGGGACAGTCGCGGGATGCTCGAGAAGTTGGAGTGGCCCCACGAATCCTCGAGTTGTAGGGCGAAGTTGGAGCTGCAAAGATCACGACTTTATTTAGATATCTTCAGATTGGTACGGAACGTGAACGGAACGAAAAAAAGGCTTGTTGAAAAAATCACAAAACTGTTGCTTCCATCGGCGGGGACTCCGCCGACGACGAAAGCACGGGCGAGGATGCATCCAACTGCAAATGCCTCTGTTCGGAGTTTACAGGTTTTTGCAGTGTTCGAAATTTATTAAATGGAAATATCACAAATTGTTCAACAATACAGTTGAACAGGTGAGAAACGATAAATTTCCGCTGCGCGAGAGGGTCCATCTCGATCTTCCTGTGAACGCTGATTTACATCGGTCGTTCGAGCGGAAGCTCACTCTCCTTGCATTGTTTGTGCGTTTCTCATTTATCCTCACTGTTGTGCATTTTGTTCTTGCGGTTGTTTTGAATTGTTTTGGATCTTTGCAGAAGCATTCGATTTCGATGTGATCTCTCATCGCACGGTATGATATTGAATATACGTAACATCCAGAACATCAGAATAAAAATGTACCATTCCTGTTTAGAATACGCCGTTCCTTTGAAATTGATAATATCAAAATATTCGTTGCTCAGGAGGTCGCCGCCCTCAAGGAACTCTTCACCGCCATCGGAACGGTTCTCACCGTCGTTTCCAAGGATTTTTTCCTCGAGAAGGCGCTCGGACTTCTCGGCGAGTTGTTAGTCTCATACCAACGTAGTCGTCGCTCAGGCTCCTGCCATCGTGTCCCGCAATATCGCCCTGGTGCGGTGCCCGCACTCCTCCAAACGTTGGACCTTACATATGTCTAACAATGAGATCATCCGTCTGGGAGCCAAGTCACACTCCGCTCTTCCCAACGAGCCCGCAATCTTCAATGAAGCTTTGGAGATGGTGAATCATGTAACTGTCTTCTTCTTCTTGTCAACCACCTCTTCCTTCACCCCTACATCATCGAGATGGTTTGCGCTCTCCTAATCTCGGCCCCTTCTCTGGAGGTATTCCAAATGCTAACTTCACTAAACTCGAAATATTTTTATACGTCTCTGCTCCACAGCTTATCTGACGGGCAGAAGAGTCCGCGGACCGTCCCTAAACTTTATACAGAAGCTTGAAAGCAGGTTGCGGCCCCTTCCCTATGTTGATTCTCAGTACAGAACTTCTGAATAGTTCCACTCGCTCAATGTCGTTAGCGGTTCCTGCGAACTAAAAGGTGTTCTTCATCGGCCTTTGAAGCAGTAGGGACGATTGCTTCAGCACTCATTGTCAGGAAGCTTTTATTCGTTTCCAGAGCAAAATTAGTCGACTTCCTTGGAAGCACGGGTAAAAACAATCGAACCGAGGCCGAGAAAACACTCCTGCATTAAGCGTGCCCCCGCGAACTCAATGCGCTCCAATTTTTAGTTAGCAGTTCGGAACGAGTGCGAGCGGAACGATTTAAAATTTCTCTGGTGCAAACGAAGTCTTTCATTGCTTCGTTATTTACTCTTCGTACGTTTAGTTTCTTCACTCTGCTCATATGAATTATTGAGAGCCGACCTCGCAATGCCCGTGCCCGCGCCGCTCAAGTTCTTCATCACGCCGTACTTTGTGGAGTACATTCTTCGCAAACTGCCAGATCGCGTGTCCACTTCTCTTGATGCAATTCCTTATACCTTTCTCAAACGTACTGCCGAAGGAATAGCTCACCCTCTATCCATAATCTATAACCAATTCCTTCTTCATGGTAGTGTTCCCACTATCTGGCGCACTGCTATTATCCGATCCGTCTTTAAAAGAAAGGGCTCTCGTATTGATCAAAATAAATATATCACCCAGGCACCCGCCCTCGTCGACAGAATGACCTTCCTCGTCGCCCATCGATAAGGCATCAAGCATCCATCGGCGTCGTCCGCAACCTCCTCCACAACATCGCCAAGAAGCCCTCCGCCCTTTCAATGGACCCTTATCTCCTGGAAGAGGCGAAGGAGCTGGTCTCCCAGGTACCCACCCTTTCTTTCCAGATAATCATCCCTGTTTTCACCCTGTATCTTCACCGACCCACGGCAGCGGCAGTAAAAGAACATAAGACCTGCTCCCAACCCCTCCGTCTCCGGCGACTTTCTAAGAGGCCGCGCCGATTCGTTCTCTACTCGTTTCGGCTTTCTGCCCTCCCTCTCAGTCCACCCGTATCATCTTCAAT
Source organism: Levipalatum texanum (assembly GCA_014805385.1). Lineage (NCBI taxonomy): Eukaryota > Metazoa > Nematoda > Chromadorea > Rhabditida > Diplogasteridae > Levipalatum > Levipalatum texanum. The sequence continues at coordinate 21,958 of JACMIG010000331.1, forward strand.
TCTCGATTTTTGTGTTTGATATTGATGCTTTCACGATAAATCTATTCTCTATTCAACCACTTGATCCTTCTGCGTGGAAGCGAGTCATGTCCCGCTCGTAAATATCTATCCAAATGTGATTGCTTAATTGCACTAATTACGTCGGAAACAATTATATCTAGGGAAACGTCAGATGTGCTTTTTCGATTTTACGCCACATACATAACTCTTCTAGTTTTCGTTGCACTATCTTTTGTTTTCCGTCTTCTTGAAGAAAAATATTCACGAAGGCTGGCTCGCCGACTTTCCTCGCTTCGGCTTCGGAGGTTCATTGAATTTCTAATATTAACGCAATTCTCATCCAGTCTTACATATGTTCAGAATTGTAGCTCGATTAGATCTTTAAAATCTCTTAACCGTTTCCCGGTGTAATAGAAAAATTTGTCATTTTTTAATACTCTTCGGTTGGAAATTCATACAACATTTCAAGCCTAGTTTCCTGTTTTCCGAGAACACACACATTTGAGCCGTTTGCTAACGGATACTATTTAGCCAAAGGTGTAATACTTTTTGAAAAGAGTTTCAAATATTTATTCAGAAACTGAAATAGGACAAACGTTACCATAGACATTTTTCAGAGGGATTAATTCTTCCTATCATCATGGGCAAAAATAAGCAGATTGTCACTGTTATTTTACCAGGCAGAGGCCGTGGAGGACGACCGCACCGTGTAGCCAGCTCCTCGATTCCAGCCCTGAGTCGCCCGACCTACGAGTTGTGCGTTGTTGGTCGGCGTCCCGTCTCCGATGCTTGTCTTCATTTGATCCCTTTTCGGCTTCCCTATTGTATTTGTATTTGTTGCATCAGCATTTGTATTTTTGCATCAATGAAAGATTTATAAAATTCAAAGAATTTTGCTACGGGAGCAGAATATCTGGAAAAAGATGACGAAAATGAGTCAGAATTCACCTCGTCGTTTGTTTCGAAACCCGCCTCGATAATTTACTTTCGCATGCAAGATCGTACAGAGGTCTTCTCTTACAATTTGCCGACATTCCTCACTGGGTACCGGTGCGAGGAAGGTTTGTTGGCACGGCCACACGTCGTGGTCTCTGGGCGGTTCACAGATAATGGACAAGGATATTTCGGAATCAGATCAACTCCAAGAAAATTGTGTCAGCTGATAACAAATGAGGAAATGGAAAGCATCGGCCTCCCGAGAGGATCTCATACCTCGCTCTTACTGATCCACAACTTCCGTTTTGTGGTACTCGAGATGGTGGAGGAGATGGATCTTCCTCATTGTGAGAGCAATTCGCTAGTATTCCACGAGTATTGTAGAGAACCCGAAGCGTTCTAATTCTCACGCCCGGACAACCCCAATGAAGGACCGCACGCGCTTTTGATCTATCTCATCGAATCTCGTTTCATCTCATGAGATTAAATCCCCCATGAAGGGGGCTCGAGGATGCAGATCAAAAGCGAGCGCAGTCCTTCATTGGGATAGTCCGCGCGTGGGAATTCGAACGCTTTGCGTTGTCTATTGTGGTGGTGCTGTGTCTGGTCCGAACTTCGCACATAGATGCGAATCTCTCTCCACTGTCTCTAACCTGGTGAGACGGTGATAGAAACGAGAAACAATGGAGAGTGAACAGGCGGAATTCAAGTGGAACGGAACGCAAAAAGGACAAGCTTGTGTAACACCACAAAACAATGCGCTCGATGTGGGATTCGAAATATTGGGAATCAGAGTGCATCGATGGGTGATAGAAGCTGTGATTAAATGTGAAAAAATGAGGAAAGATAGTGAAGCATAGGTAGGTTAAAAGGAGGGGGGGGGGGCTCGGGAAAGTGTGAATGGCCTTCCGCTAGCGGTGGAACCGAGGATAAGATAAGAAGGCGGAGCCTGAAAAGGAGGAAGCCGGAAGAAGGAGATAGTCTATTGACGGCGAAAGCAACTTACAAGAGAATAAAACCATCGCCATTTCAAATTACATGCTCTTTTGCAGTAGAACATTGACCTTCGAGTACGGCCTTATCACGGACACTTGTGCAGTGGCCGATCATTCTGGACCCTTCCATCGCCATCAAGGATTCCTCCTTCCTCGGGCTCGCCCGTGACCTCGTTGTCGATTCCGAGTATTTCATCGCCTCGCCACCTGACACCTTCGCCAAGGCATCATCATCAAGTCCCTTGACAACGCCATCAAGAGTCCGTCCCTCCTCCTCCAGGATACTTCCATCCTCGTCGAGACCCACTCTATCGTGGCGGATGCTCCGTCACTCTTAAAGTCGGTTCGTGACCATTTTCTGAGAAAACACGCCTGCATAAAGCGTGCCCCAGCGAACTCCTTGCGCTCCAATTTTTAGTTCGCAGTTCGGAACGAGTGCTAGCGGAACGATTTAAAATTGCTCTGGTGCAAACCAATTCTTGCATTTTGCTTCTTTATTTACTCTTCATGTGTTTAGTTTCTTCACTGTGCTCAAGTTAATTATTGCATTTGAGCCGACCTCCTCGCAATGCCCATGCTAATGCCGTTCTGATCGTCGACAAGGTTAGCAAATTCAAAGTCACCAAGATCATTGTTTTATAATGGCCTCTCAATTCAGAGCATCGAATGTCCAAGTAAGCTGCGATCGATCAAGGATACTGGTGAAAGCAGAGGCGTCGGAGTGCAGCCCGTCGGCCCGTCTACCTCTCGGTATGTACATATGATCTCATAAAATAATTATTATTTATATTATTCTTAAAATGTTATTTATATTATTTATTTTTATTATTTTATTCCCTACCCTATAAAAAATGCGAAGGCCCCGATGCCCGTTTCTTATTCCGGAACCTTCAGTTTGCGATCGCACTCTACCGTAATCGGAAATTCCGTTCGAGGCAAAATGTTTTCGAAATTTCTCCAATCGAACTGCTTTAGGTGTCAAACGACTTGAGGTGCTCCTAAAATAATCAATATTAATATTATTCTTTAAATTTTTTATTATTATTTATTCTAATATTATTACTTAAAACCCCAGACCGCCAAGGCCATCTCTCTCGGACCCCGTGGGCGCCACCAACCACCACATCGTCCAGATCACCATCGGACTTTTCGACATGGTGCCCGGCCTCTCCTCCTAGGCAATCATCCATTTCACCCACTACCACTACCTCATCGATGGGATGCCCTTCCCCGTCGCTTATAGAGACAGCACCAAGCTCGTCCGTGATGTCGTCCGCAACCTCTTTCACATGGAACCTTCCCTCCTGGAAGAGGCAAAGGGGCTGGTCTCCCAGGTACGCACCCTTCCCTTCCAGATAACCATCCTCTTCTTTTCACTCTTTATCTTCACCGACCCACGGCAGCGGCAGAAGAAGAGCAGAAGACCTGCGTCCAACCTCTCCGTTCCCGGCGACTCTTCCAGAAGCCACGCTGACTCCATTTTTGTATTTCATATTGCTCCAACGATAAATGTAATTTCATTCTACCCGTTTATCCTTGAGCATGAAAACGAGTCCTATTCCACTCGAAACTATCTATCCAGACGTGATTGCATATGTTATGAGACCACTGGGGAAATGGGAAACAATTTTGAGGGGAAAGTAAAGATGAGCGTTTTCATTTCTATGCCACATGCCTCATTCTTCTAATTTTTGTTTTCTCCGCTTTCTTGAAGAAAAATCGATTCCTTGCAGAATCGCAATGTCTTCCGCGTCCCAGCAGCAATCTACTCCTAAGATGATCACTTTTAATGCAATCAATTCTTAGTTTCGAGTATTGGAACTTGAATGAGGCGGGGTGAGATTGTGTTTAGCTCATGGGGAGAACGATTAAAAGGTGGAGGAAAGTTGGAGTCTGATTCATTGGCCGACTGGGAAGATATCACATCAGACAAACCTGGGTAGGGTGAGTGGGAACTGAACGTTATATAAGAGTCAGGAGTGTGGAGAGTGTAAATGTAGAAAGAAGACTGGACCTGAACCTGAATGTTTCCGGGGGTGACCTTTAGTGTCTCTCACCTTGAGAGTGGAGGAGAGTTGATGATACGTGCCTGAACGATGGTGTGCTCCGATTCTCGAAGCAGACAATTATGTAAATACTGACGAGAAGATTTACGGGAAAACTCGATTTCGAGGGCGGCGATAAATTCATTGCTATTTTTCGCCGGAAAAATGTTACAGTCACAAAAAATTTGAGCTTGGAGAACGCATCATAGCCTTTCTTGAATTCCTTTCAATTTACTCCATGGGACTGCAAAAGTGAGGGAGAAAAATCGAGAATAACAAGAGGATCAAGACTTGTAAGCGGTTTACAAATGTTCTTGTCCACAAGAGGACGTATTGACCAGATGAGCAGAGGAAATTGGAAGGTTGTGAACCTCGGCATCGAGAGAGATAAAGAAATGTAGTCGAGGGTGTCGTCCATATGTTGTGGCGAACGCGTTGTCTCTCGCTCTCAAGGAGCCCGCGGCCATTGTGAAGAATCCCGACGTCTTCATCCACGCCTTCAACCTCATCTACGAGGCTCCCATCCTTCTCCTCCTCTCCATGAACCTTGCTTCCAGGCGCCCGCCATCCACGAGGGCCACCACCACGCGGTCTACGACGGTTGCCGTGCCATAGCGAAGGCTATCCAGTTTTCCCTCCTCCACCCCGTCACCGTCTCCAAGCAGCCGGAGGTCCTTTCGATGGCGCTGCAGCTCGCTTCCGAGGTACTTTCCCTCCCCTCCACGGTGACAGTCCTCTTCATTCAGTTCCCTTCTATTGTCGCCATGACGCGCGGCCTCAGCAACGTCACTCCCGTCGTCTCCCCGATGAAGGGAACTGAGCCGGAGGTAATATGGATTCTCATGTAATTATGGTATAAGATTAAATTATCTATCCATCTCTCACTCCGTTGTAGAAGGAAATCCAAATGAAATTTATTTATTGGTTGACTAACGTAATAGCATCGAACCTTTTTACCGCTAGATGTTCAAGTTTGGACAGAGACATCCCCGTGACATTATTATAACTTATGGAAACTCCTTCCCGAATCATGTTCAGGTTTTCGGGTCATCTTCCCCTACGTCTAAACGATTTCTCATTATTATCTGGAATACACCGGGCTATTCCCTGACAGCTCCTCGTATCATAGTTTTATATTCAACAGCCTATTACAAAAATATATGGGTCAGACAAACTGGACACCAAAGGAAAATCTGATATTATCGATCTCTCAGGTCTCGAACGAGTGGAGTGACGACGGCACCGAGCACTTCCTCCTTCCAAGCTACACAAAGGCTGGGTCTCCCACCTTCCTCCCGCCGTCGCAGGTAAATTCAGTTACTATTATTATGACAATTTCTCCCGCGACTACTCTAACGTTTTGTGTGCGAACGTTCTCTCAGCATTGAAGGGATAAAGAGAAACCAATTAGAGAAACACTGAGCATCTCCCGATATTTGAGCCAAGCAAAGAAACGACTTCCGAATGTTTTTTGTAATCGATCTACGGATATAGCTCTAAATGCAGACAACATTGAAATTTGCCACCATCTGACCCGGGAAAATTAGAAATAAGATTAGAAAAATCTGTTTCAGAAATTGTAATGAGTTCGCGTCGCAAAGAGAACGAGCATAGTCCATAAATTGTTCTAACAATAAGTGAATGACAATCGTTTTTCAGAAGGCCATGAAGAAGGATTCCTTCTGAACTACTCGCACGCCATCGTCCCTCATTCGGATACCTCTCCAATCTGGCCGTTTCTTCCGTCTTTCAATTGTTTTATTTATTTTTGAATCAATAAAGCATTTATGAAATTCAAGTTATTGGTCTATGGGCGTGGAATAACTGATAAAAGTGACGGGAAATTAGTGTTCAATTCGTACCAACCGAACTCGCCAATCTCCAACGCCATCTAATTTCCCTAAATTCCTCACTCCGGACTGAGTGCGATGAAGATAAGTTTGGTCTGGGTAGCTCACTAACAATGGACGGGAATATTTCGTACTCAGATCAACTTCTTGAAAGCTTTATCGGCGCCGCTAACGAATGAGGAACTGCAAGTCATTGGCCAATTTCGCGATATCGTTGTAACGGTAAATTGTAGAGCCAAAAGTACAGAGAGATCCCTCGCTGATCGTTGACTATATCTACTGTTAAGCACCTAATATATGAAAATCTGATAAACGTTTCTTCACAGGAAAACAGAAATCGGGATGGATAGAGAGTCAACCGGTCAGAAAGCAAATGACCCTCGTGGCAATTAATGGCGATAAGTAGAAATGTGGACAACGATTTGGCGCCTACTCGAAAACATATCAAATATACTCAATCATTAATAATTATTAACTTACCAATCAGCTAGTCAGATTCATACAAATATTCTCTCTACAGGCAATCTACAGGAAACTCTACAGGAAACTAGTCTACAGGCTATAAAATATTGGGGCGGGATGGAGAGAATGGAGGAAGCGGTGGATGGAGGGCACCTTTTTCATGGGTTGACATCCTTCACTCTTGTGGGGCTTGATGGATCCTGCAAACAGAGGAATTGAGAAGCGCAGAGCACCGTCAATATTATGGTGCTCTAAGGATGCCTAATGTTTGCAAACATTGTCGCTCGACTACCTTCATGGTCTCAAATGGAGACGAAAGAGGTGTTTTCATTCAGTACTTCAGACGCGGCCGAAACTCCCAAATTAATGTCACGCGCACTTTATGAGGTAAATGAATGGCGAATCTTCACGGTGTTCAATACTCTGCTGCGATTAGGTGGAAGAAACACTGACCAGTCAAGAAAAATTATTTTGATATTGGACACCGTAGGTATTCGTTCATAATTTGCTCCGAAATCAGGTTTAGTGGATAAGAATACCAGCGGCCTTCGAAGTGATGGGTGCAGACGGAAAGAAGAGCGGGCGGGCGGCCGGGAATCCAGAGGACAGGGATAGAGATGTGGGAGAGGGCAGGTCGGGAGCAGAGCATCGCCGTGAGGTACGAGACACTCATGCAGGTCATCTCCACCAGGTTCTAGTGTTCTCTGCAGATGTCGCAGGTCATGATAGGGAGCTGAAAATCACGATTGAATGAGCGTGGATGACGTCTTTTGAACTCAATCGCTGAGAAAAAAGTGCTTCCGTGATCATGCAAAATCGGACAACAAACCTGCTCCGGGGGAATTTGTCCAGGTACGACCGAGTAGACGACGAGCGGCGTACGCTGAGAATGTCGATCGTCAGATGGTGGGGTTGGGGGACGTACAAGGTTGCGAGGAAGTTCGTTCCATCCAGGGGGCGTCCCGTCCGGAGTCGTTGGCAACCAAGTCATGCAGGGATTGATGGGCCGTTCGTTCCCCGCAAGCTGTGGAACAGGGACAACGGCAGGAGTTACGGGCTCCTGAACGGTAGCTACTGCTTTTATCGAACTCTATCGCCCGATAAACGCACATGTTCTTCAAATAGAAGAGCTGTTATACCAATAACTGAGCCGACAATGATGTTGTATTACTGACAGTTGGAAAAGGAGTACGATACCAAAACGTAGCTGGTTTCTCCAGCAGTGCCAAGATAATTTGAATTTAGTTGCTGGGACATTCATGGAGATGGGTAAGAGCACGTTTGGAGGATAAAAATGAGGAGTATCGATGTGATTGGATTCAGATATCGAGGAACAGTGAATGGGTGGGGAGGAGAACGAACCGAGTTCTGAGAGAGCGCGTTCCATACAGGCCGGAAATCACGTTCCTGAAATCGTTTGTCCTTCCAACTCAGGGCAAGCAACTGACCATTTGGTCCTCCATGGCCTGGCGTTCTTCAGGAGTGAGGGGCGGCATCGGAGGAGACGACTGACGATTCGGCGGCCCGTTCTATACAGAACCTTCTTTCTCATATACGGGTCGAAATGGTAAATGAAGTAGACTCCAGCAGTGCAAAGATAATTTGAATTTAGTTGCTGGGACATTCATGGAGATGGGTAAGAGCACGTTTGGAGGATAAAAATGAGGAGTATCGATGTGATTGGATTCAGATATCGAGGAACAGTGAATGGGTGGGGAGGAGAACGAACCGAGTTCTGAGAGAGCGCGTTCCATACAGGCCGGAAATCACGTTCCTGAAATCGTTTGTCCTTCCAACTCAGGGCAAGCAACTGACCATTTGGTCCTCCATGGCCTGGCGTTCTTCAGGAGTGAGGGGCGGCATCGGAGGAGACGACTGACGATTCGGCGGCCCGTTCTATACAGAACCTTCTTTCTCATATACGGGTCGAAATGGTAAATGAAGTAGACTCCAGCAGTGCAAAGATAATTTGAATTTAGTTCTCCCTCCTCCCTCCCCCGCCCTCTCGTCACTCTCTTAATCAGCCCCCAGGTGGTGATAACTAATAGCCCGCCCTCCCGAGTCCCTTCACGTGCAGAAAAACCAAAGGCCCTGAGAAAGAGACAAACGAGAAGCGGATTCGCAACTGGAGGATAGAAGAAGAATCGAGGGGAAGAATGATCGGGGTATATTGCACTCATTATTCACATTGTCACCGGGGACTCACCGATCGGTGGCTGCCATCATTCCCAGGATGAAACAGACGGTGAAGGTCGCGTGGACGGGGAGACTCATCCAGCGGTAGCCCTTGGTATAGAAATGCTCGTCGCTTTCAGCCACATAATTGTAATCGATTGTCATATACAGTAATGCTGTACGAGGTGAATACATGCCCATAGAACAGCTATTGATTTCTGTGACGGGGTAAATAAATGACAGATAAATTTTCGGAAGGGTGTTTTCAAAATGCGGATGTGCGTGGATAGCAGGCTTGCTGTGTCTGCATTGGTGTCAGGATTCTCATTCCAGATGCTAGAATAATTTGTTATAGATTGGTGCTCGTAGGGAAACGAACGAGAACAATTTTTTACTTCGGGATGAGTTGGATCGTAGTCGATGTGGCTCGTGACAATTTGGACTCCACTCAGCCACTCCCTCTGCCAATCCCACAGGTCGGCCTTTCCCCCCTGCCCTCTCCTACCAGATGGCTCATTGCTTTATTGTGTGTATACGTTTGCAAAGTGCACGACGTCGGAAGGGCGGGGAAGTCCTCCAGATTCCGTGCTGCCCGCACTGCAGATTTGGACTGTTGCCTATCTCCGTGGGCTCTTAAAGACCCTCTACCACTTCTCCTATTCCCCTCCTCTCGCGCACATCGTTAGTTCACTGGGGGCTTCGTTAACGACGTTTCACCCAAATGGTCCATTCAGACCGTGGCGTGGAAGCCATTTAGAGCCACTGACGCGCACACTACGCAGGCCCAGACAAATGTGAAGGGCGTTTCCTGTCTCTTAAAGGAGGGCTTACCTCACCCTATAACTTACATCGACACTCTAGATGAGCTGATGTGGCGTTAAAAATGCTATCGAATGATATAAAACACTTCAAATAGAAACAATATAGCAGAAAGATAATCGACTTTCCATGTTTCTTGACCCTCAGGGTTTAGCGCGCGAATTCAAAATTTGGTTCGTGAATACTGTAGAGCAAAAAGTTAAACTGCGCGCAGTCTTTGCACAATGCCAGAAAAACAAAATGGATGTTCTATAATGACTATTTGTTACTTTTTGAAATGATGTTTTCGTGATTTCTGTGGTCTTCGCCGGGTGGGGTGAGCCCCCCTTTAACTATGTCGGCACATGGGGGCCGACTAACCAATGACCACGCTTTCCCTGCCCTCCTTTTCTCTTCATAGTAACAGTCTCTAGGAAAGGTACACGAGACGCCGATGGTTAGAGCGTCCAGTACTCAGACATTATGGGCTGATAATACCGGCGGAGTAAAGGTGAGGCTGGCCGCATAGCGCTATGCAGCCCTCCGAATAAGTAGAAAGATAAGGGTACCCCGTCATTCATGTTTGTTTGCTTCTCTAACACTCTTACAAGGCCTGATCTTTTCTTGCGAGTAATCAGCACCAGAATATACTAACTATATTGTAGTGTGGGCTTTAAAGAGGGTTGAGAAAACTGCTCTCGGACGCTATCATGGGGCTCGTATTTAGAATGACCAGTGCTTGATAATATTTCTAAAATTGCAGAGAGATCGAACGGAAGCGCTACCTTCGCTTCAACGAAGATGACACGCAGCTTTTCTACCAGAACTACAAGACGTGAGGAGCTTTGAGCTTTGACCTTGATCATTGATCTCCAGGTGGGTCTTCAAGCGCGAGCTCTCCTGCGACACCTGCGAGTACAACGACAAGATCACGATTCCGAATGCGCCGCAAGTCGTGAGTGCCATTTCCCTTGGTTCTGGACAATAGGTCTTGAAAAGGACCTTATGAATTAGAAGCACTCGACTTCCCCGACAATCGCTATAAAATACATTCATGGCATCATGCCAAGATTCACATTTCAGGGAGGCGCAGCAGGTCTGCTCGATCCGCGCTATGGCGTAACGCCAATGGGACGATTTATCATCGGAATCGGACTCATCATTCTTGGAGAGTACCCAATAAAGTGAGTACCGTATCCTCTAGGGCTATCGTAAACTGTAAATGCTAATCGTTAACTGAAAAAAAACTGAAGTTTTTACAGTTCTCCGTCCATCGGAGACCTCCTCTTCGACGGCTACAACGATCCGCTGTTGTCGGGTGAGTTGCGATCTTTGGACATTGATCGTTGATCTTTAAAATTGATCTTTGATCTCCTCCAGCCGCCCACTCTCCCATAATCGACATCATTTCGACGATCTTCAACCACGGCGTCAACATCATTCCGATTCCCGTGCCGGCGATGCCCAAAATGGCATACTTCCATGGGGTGAGGAGGATCTTTGATATTTGATTACTGAACTTAGTTAAAGAAGGAGTAGGAGGAAGCCGGTTTGCATTGTGGCCATTGTGGCCAAATGCACTTTTGGCCTGTGTCTGGTCTAGAGTTCCATAACGACAGTAATCAGAAAAATTCCTCCTACTCCTACTTTAAAATAGCTCATTTACCGTCTCTTTTATTTTGTTGCTTGATGTATTGTGCAGCACCACAGAACTTCTAAAAGACTTGTGCTCGTTAGTAGACAGTTCTGTTTGTATCTTTGAGGAGAAATGGTATCTATGGCTGAAATTTGGCATGCTAGTTGATCCTGGGTTCCAACCGAAGTATGCCAAAAATTAGCCATACATTCCATATTAGCTCTGAGATATGGGATACGGAATTTTTGCTAGCGGAACGGGAAATTCGAAGTTCTGTGGTGCTGCACAATATATCGTCGCATACTAATATTGAACTTTTTTATGATCTCCTAATCCCTTCCAGTACAACAACTCCAAGGACGAAGAGTACTGGGTGCGCACCGGGAAAGACGGCGTCGAGAATGTATTTAGTTTCATCTTTGGTTTTTGAACGAGAATATTTAAGCTCGGCCAAATCGTCACGTGGGCCAACCAATCGTTGTTGCCCGAAAGCTGGTGGACGACAAAGGAGGCGCGCATGATCAATGGGACAGGTCAGTGATCTGACATTGTCGGATACTACTCCCGATGGGTACACATATGAGGGTGCCAAATATGAACAACAGAAAAAGGGGATTTTTGATTTAAAAAAATCATATGGAAATCCCCGGCTTTTGTGGCGCCACATTTTTGTATGATTATGCCCCAAAATTCCCGTTTTCTATTATTTTTAATTGCTACACTCGTACATGAGCTTCAAATTCCCACCGTTTCTAGCACCTTTTAGTAGTCACGGAGAAAAACAGCGGAAAGGGCAATGGAAACCCTGACAATGAGATGTCTAGGAAACCCTGACCTCTTCAGACACCGGCTCCTTCGCCCGCAACCACCTCACTCCCGAGGACGAAATCCAAATGTTCCACTCGTACATCTGCCGCTCCTTCACGGCCAAATACGTCGGCAAGCGAGACGTTGAAGGCATCCCCAGCTTGACGTTAGTCTTTGCCCAATTAGTATTCAGTATAGTTTGTTCATGTATTTATTTTGTCAAAAATCGATCCGGAACCAGAAATTTCACAACACAGGTATTCTGTCCTGGCCGACGACTGGGATACAACGCTCGCCAAGAACAAGGGATTCCGGTATCCCAACTACGAGAAGCAGCGCTACTTCCCGAACTGGCCGCACTGTCCTCGGTATTATAACTATCGATGAAATATATCGATCAATTCCAGATACAACGCCTCCAACTGTCTAGCTCGCACCGAGGAGCCCATCGATTGCACGATAGCAGAGAATCTGTGCGACGATTGTTGTTTCAAGGTAATAGTTTTCTTGGCATTTTGCCAAATTTTAAACTTGATAAATTTCTAGGGCTACGCCGGCGGGACCTGGATTACACCGCCGGGCATCTTCCCTCTTGTTTGTTATCCAGGTTGGTGGTGTTGTGGGTGCTCAATGCAAGGGTGCTAAATGATAAACCTCGAAGTATGCTAAAGCGCACTCTCAGGCCGCCTGCAACCGTCGCCCTTCGCTGTTATGTGGTCACCACCGCACTTCCTGTACTCACCCAAGGAGGTCACGCGCTCTGTCGTCGGGCTGAACCCCGTGGAGGGCCGCCACAACCCAATGGTCTACGATCACGAGCCGGTGAATAGTTTGGCAACCTGCCAAATAAGATTGAATAATTTAGTATTCTGGAATGATAACGCAAGTTGCGTATCGCGTCCAGATCTCCATGCCAATCTTCGGAAACGAACTCGTCATGTGAGTGTCGCTAAATACCGGAGTTAAAATAAACTGTAATTTATAGGTGAATGGAGATTTTATTACTGTATCGTTTTCTTTATCTTTAGGCTTTTTGTACCAACCGTGGCTATATTGATGCATCGGTTTTCAGCCAAAACCAACACCTGCCCCAGTCCATCATCCCAGTCTTCTATGAAGATTCGCATGTAAGCAAAGAAAAACAACAAGAATCATTTTTAAAATCCTTACAGATGAAACTGGCCGAATTTGCGTATTCCTACTACCGGCTCGGGTTCGTGTTGGCTCCAAAATTGGCGATGGGAGTGAGCATCGCAATGCTAGTGCTCGGACTCATCCTCTACATCGCAGCTGTCATCAAATACAATAGGAAGAGCAAGGGTGATTAGGCGGATCTCTTTGATCTTTATGTTTCTGATGCATTACGGGTTCGCATTGATAAAAATTGAAATAGATCAATCGGAACAATTCGCGAGACTGGTGGCAGACGGCTACCCTCCCAGTCAATGCATCACCGGTTCAAAAATTCTAGCGTAAATTTTATTTTCTGGTAAATTCTAGTGAAAATTTTATAAGCCTCAGCAAGCAACATAATCAGCAAGCAGAATGAAATATGTTTGAAGAAAAACAAAGCAAACGAATAGTGCGATCTGGAACTAATCAATCCCGATAGTGCAATCCTTATTCCTGCCACGCACGGAGCCTTCCAGTAGCTCCACTCCATCAATCACTTCTCCAATCGAGGTGTAGCGGTCATTGTCGCAGTCCTTCCACAAGTAGGTCGTATGGCCTAATGCTGACATGCAAGGGATATACTAAAACCCGGACCCGGACCCCGGACCCGGACCGGCCTACTAAAACCCGGACCCCGGACCCGGACCCCGGACTTTTTTCTACTAAAACCCGGACCCCGGACCAAGCCCCGGACCGAGTAAAAAACGATTTATAATTG
>JACMIG010000332.1:1571-35493 GCA_014805385.1 Levipalatum texanum
GAGACGCAGATTTTTGTAGAAATCTGCGTCTCTCGTTTTGCGTTATCTCTCATTTTGGTCCCCCAACGAAATTTTTTTATCTCACACTAGATTATATTAATACTTTAGCAATATTTTGATTACTACTGTGTTGCTCAATCATACCTCTACGTAGAGTGCGTTGTATGTGACTTGATCGTCACCCCATCCCTCAAACACTGTATAAATAACGAGCCTTTGGTTTTTCCACTCACATCGCAGACGTACAGGCACGCCGAGCACAGCAAGCCGTTGTCGACGCATGTTGGGCAAGAGTCCTTGTTCTCCTAGAAATAGCAGACAGTTCACAATTCCCCGGGGAAGCAACGAACAAAGCTGACATGAGACCGAATCTTCGTCGGTACAGCACTAGTTGCTGCGCCAATCAGAGCCATAATCAAGAGAAGAGACTTCATTCTTGCGCCTAAACGACGAAATCACCTTAAAAAGGAGTAACAAAGTTCCGTGTCCGCAAAACAGCTGGGGCAAATGTGGCTAAAATGAAAGTGCACTTTCGCAGGTGTCTGCGTTTTAGCCACATTTATCCTAGCTGTTCTACGGACACGGAACTTTGCTCCAACTAATGGCCAGGAGACCAAACTGTTCTCCGGCACTCAATCACTCTCTTTTATAAGGGACTCTTGCTTTTGATCTTATGATCATTGGAGCCTAAGCCTCATGAGAGACAGAAGGATGCAAGAGAAACCGAAGCGAGCGAAGTGGTCATATCTCGAACCCTTATCTTCGATGCGGCATAGATGCTTACAATTAGTCATTTTGCCATGTTGATGTGTTGTATGAATACTGATCAGCTGCAAGAGTTCTGGCTTGACTGTAAAGAGAGTTGAGTCTGGCTTACGGAACGCTTCTGTGCATCCCGTCATGTAGAAGAGTCTAGCGGAAGGAAAGTGAAAGGAGAAAGAAGGCGATCACCGCTGGAGATAGAGCTTCAGTGAGAGGTAGGAGTGTGGAAGTCGGTTGGATGTTTTAGGCTCTCGCTCACTTTTGTATTTGTCTCTTAAAGTTAATGAAGTAATCTTATATTCGTAGTTCTTAGGTAGTCGGGAATGGAAGTGGCTAATTGTAAGGAGAGAGGATTCGGGTGTTCACACCCGCGGAATATGTTATCGGTTGTTCTGAAGGCACTGTGCTGCCCACAATGCGCACGCTTATTCATTTTCTCATTTCACTATCGTTTGTTTAGTCTATCAGGGGAACACGGGGTATTGCGGGTTGATCGCCTATTAGAATTCTGTGTATATAAGTTGAACCCGAATGTAATAAAGACAGCACAACACCGACCATCACAAGCATTCTACCCGACCCGATACGCATAGGCACTCGAATTCGGTTGCTGGTCCATTGGGGTTCTATTGGTTGTCTTCATCCTCTATCCCCACCTTATAGTCTAACGACTGCTCGCTTTCATCAATGTCACGGCGAACACCCCCCGAGTGCTCTCACTGAGCACGTACAGCTCAAAGTTTTCGCTAACCGATGATGAGTGTCCTCCATTCTCAAAGTCCCCATGTCCTCTTCATTGAATTTCACATCTTCACTTTTAACACAGTTGTATTCAATCGAGCTCCTGCGTTTTTATTTTTCGAGTTATATTATTTCCCTATCCCAACACTACCTTTTAGGATTCTTACGCAATCCGCCTATTTAACACGTCAAGAATGTAAAGGCAACAACACTGACTCCTCTTGGATGAACAGGCCAGTTTCTTTCCAGCGTCCCAGGAAGGCGCGTACGCAGATTTGGATACAATCATAAGAGCTATTATTATATCCCCACCCCCGGAATTTTATTGGGAATCTGAAACCGCGGATTGTATCAAAAGTAACGGAAAACCAAAGTTCTTCGATACATTCGTCAGACTACATACTTAATTTCAGGAGTGCGGAGTTGGATTCCTGGACACACCCATCTTTGATGGATCGGACGAGCGATGTGCCTGCGAAATTCCGTGACACGGCATCCTATTGTCTGATATCGTTAGTCGCATATTTTTATATTATTAATTAACAATATTCAAACCTTAATCATAATATTAGCAATCTCCCGATCGCTAAGGATATCTTCCTCGCCTACGTCGACCTCAAGGAGAGATGCTTCGAGGCCCAGATGAAAGTTCCCCCCCCCCTTCCCATTCCTTTCTCACAATCACCCATTCTAGCTCATCGAGCAACTACCATACTTTCTGAGGCCCCCGTTCGGAGAAGACATGCTAATGAATACGGCAAGTGTGCCTATGATCACTACTGTCCAGTGATTTCTTAAAGTATGCATAAATGGATTAGCAATACAATTTTAGTCGCTTTAGATGCCACAGTCAACAACCGCTGGCCATCACGAGGACGCCAATCTCCGTAGAGCAATAAGAACAAGCCGAGCGAACAAACTCTCAACCAACGCTTCGGGCAGGAGGTACTTAACATCTTGCTCAAAAGCTGTAGTATAACTTTGCAGATCTTTCTTGATGAACTCAACATAGACTTCAGCAAATGTATAACTTATGCCGTTTGCTGCTCAAGAAAAAGATCGGCTTGCCAACAACAATAGTACTAATAATCATAAAGGCATTTCAAGCGTTGTGAAAAGGACCACACAAATCATTTATCACATTGAACTTCGTCATGGATAACGATTACATGAAGAATTGTTTCGCAGATCGATTCCTAGCCACACACATTCCCGAGGTGGCCTCGCACTTTTTCCTTCTCATGACCTTTTGAAAGTCGCGAGGCTGGCGCAGTGGTATTGTCAAGTACCCGAAGCGTTCTAATTCCCACGCTAGCGTGGGAAAATGCAGTTATTGATCTACCGCTATTTTATGACCTGTCTGGCCATGAAACGGCGCGCCGAGAGGTATTTGAGTATTTCTGGGCCATACTAGTAGCACCATGGCGGTAGATCAATAGAGGCATTTTCCCACGATACCGTGGGAATTAGAACGCCCCGGGTTCTTGACAATAGACGGCTACCCTCCCAGACATTCCATCACCAGTTCAATTCCGGCCGCGGCCATTCACCGAGGCACCACAAATGGGAATCGGTTGTGACTAGATCACGCAGGTAATACCACCGGAGAAACGGTTGAGCAACGCCGGTTGGGAAATGCTCTCGAGGAACCTCGCCGTCCAAGATCAACAATGTTCTCGCCGCAAAAAAATCCATAATGGTTTCGAAACAATTTCATAGGGTGCCAAACATTCTGCTTTTCTGTTTCTGCGCATGCGAACGCTGTTTCATCAATATGTCCCGGCGAACACCCCCCGGGTGTTCGGGTATAATACGGTAAGTGGTAGGGTCGAACTGCCGGCGGGGGGAGGCCCGCCATGCCCGGGCGGAGCTTGGGAGTGGCAGGGGACTGTTCGATACGTAGGCGTGAAGGAGTGAGAGCTAATAGGCGGGGCAGGGCATCGACTTTTATTTGTAGTAGCTGCTCTCTTTGCCTTTCCGCTATAATGGGCAACATCTAGTATAGACAGCTGGACTGACGTGTTCTGTTGACTCTCAAGCGAATTTTTTATGCCTGTCGTATTTCCGCGCTTTCAATAGCTCAAAGGACGTTCCATATGTTGAGACTAATGCGTTTTGTTGACCATTCGAGAGTATCTCCATATTTTGTGCTCGTACATAAGCTAGCATTTCCAGGGTGCATCGTCTGGCTTCAAGTAAATTCTCCGATGGGCAAGAAGGAGCGCGAGCGCAAGGCTCGCCAGGATGCAGAAGCTGCTGCGACTGCCGAGGTATGATGGTGTTTTCGGGAACTTTCGAAATAATTATTAATCAGCAATCCCTTCCGAGCGGCAGCGACGTTCCGAAGCAAAAGTGGATCGAGGCGGAGGGCATACGAATTGTGAGTCAGCATCATCGTTGTTGTTAGTTTTTGCGTGTGTTCTCTCTCCACACCTTTGCGCTAATCTCATCGCGAGGCGATTCGAAGATAGTGAAAAGAGTTTTTCACCTAAATGCGAATTCTGATTGTAAGATGGACCCTCTTCCCCACTGCGTTGCTATGAAAGTACAGAGGGAGTCGTACGTTTGCATTAGCTCTCCGTTGCCAGTCATGAATCTTTCCTTGGCCGCCGGCTCTTTTCCCCTTTCCCTTCTCTGGAAGAGTTGCTAGGGATACGGGCCTTTTATCTACCTCCATGGCAGCAACAGAGAGAAGAAGGATCGACTTTTCCTGTAGTACTCCTTGTTTATACCGGCTGAAAGAGGAGAATGTAGTGAGAAAGCAAAGAACTGCAACAAACAATACGAACAGTTGAAAGAAAATTGCGAGTCTTGTTCATAGCTAAATTCTAGTGAAAGGAGAATGGTCTGATCTGTATCGAAGGCAATAAAATATATTATTCCAGCGCGACGCGGTGGCCGGCTGGCTAAAGGAAGGTGATGGCCTCGCTGCGCGCGGAGAAAATCCCAACTACGAATCGCCCACCTGGCTTGACTTCCTCGAACGCAAGCTTCAGATGGGGGTATGTTTACTTACTTATTGTCCGGTATTAAAGTGATGCGGAGGCGACGCGCGAACTACCTCTGCGGTAAGCAGCGTAGGAATGATTTATTGCGCTGGAGTACTCTCACTACGCTGCTTACCGCAAAGGTAGTTCGCGCGTCGCCTCCGCATCACTTTAAAACTGGACAATAAGCTGTTTACAAACGAACACATTTCAGCGCGATCATCTCCAGTACCTTATTGACATCCGCACACTCAAAGAACACAACATCAAGACGAGAAAGCAGGTAAGAGCATCACGGGGAGGAAAACGTGGATCTCTTCCAGGAGCGCGCTCTTGTACGGGACTACAGCGCATTGGAGGTGGCGGAGATGATCACGGCCATTGATGAAAGGGTACGTTTTTTTTAAATTTGTGTGACACAAATGTCCTATTTCCATGGATTATGTGTCAGTAAGATACAATTTAGCAGCGGTTCGCATAATTTATTGATACTTGTGAAGTCATAAGGATTGTGGTGGTGCACAAGCTGGTCCTTTTCCAGTTCCAAACGGTCTGTTCTCCCTCCATTGTTCTCTCGTTTCACTATCCGCCAAACAACGAGAGAACAGTTGAGAGAGAACAGACCGTTCTCTCACCATTGGAACGCGAAAAGGACCAGCTTGTGCACAACCACAATATCAATCCTTGCAGCGGGAGCTGACGTACCTCTTCGACTACCTGTTCGACACACTGAGCTTCGAGATGAAGGAGCGCGAGCAGCAGACCAAGGAGGAGATGGTTGGTGGAGAATGAAGGCAGAATAGTCATATATAACGGTCTGTTCTCTCTCCACTGTTCTCTGGTTTCTCTGTCTGGCGGTTAGAGAAACGAGAGAACCGTGGAGGGTAGGGTTGTCGAAGCGGATAGTTCAGGCTAGTCTAGAATTGCGGATGTCCGCAGTCGATGGGATCCCATTGGTCGATCCGATTGGGTCGATCCCATTGGGAACTATCCGCATCTGTCTGTCTGGAAATCCGCGGACATTCTAGACTGGCCTGAACTATCCGTTTCGACAACCCTAGTGGAGAGAGCGAGAACAGAGCGTTTGGAACGCAAAAATGACACCACCAAAACAAACAATGTAAACAATCTGCTGTTTGAAACTATTATAATAAAATGCTAAATGCACATTTTCCAGAGCTGTGAGCCTGCGAATACGGCGCTGGCGACGTACGCGGATGCAATCTTCGAGCGCATCTGGCACCGCAATTGTGGTGGCATCCAGGTGAACTCATACTTTAGCCAGAGTTTGGAAACCGATTCGCATGGAATCAATATTATACAGTTTATCGCTTGCTGCGGCATAGCTAAACTGAGTAAATCAATCGAAATATCAATCGTCACATTTCTGAATAAGAAAGACCTCGTGATGTATTCGTAAGCTGGCGGGCAGTAAACTTTTCACTTCTTTCAGCGCATCTCGGGCTTCCCGTTCTTCGAGGTGAAGCGTGATCGAAAGCGGCATGCACGTGATATCGAGACTGCCAAAGCTCTCGTCAAGGTCCTCCACCTCATGATGCTCAGGATTGCGCCGGCTGGTATGCTGATCTTGTGGAGTACAAACATAGCCTTACTCCTTGCCTTTCTCGGCGATGTGTAGCAAAAAATGTTGATATGCAGCAAAAATCATGCGTAATTTACATGATGTTCGTGGCCATCCGAAAACTCGCATACTTTCAACACATGATTGTAGAAGCGGCAAGACGAAGCATCAAAAGCAGAAGATTAGGAAAGTCCGGCCAGATGGATAAGATAATAATACTATTTCCAGGTCTCTTCGAGGACTACCTCGAGAGCGTCTCGCGCCATCCGCCGGCGGGGTCGTCCAATGAGGACTTCAAGCTGCGACAGCCCATCTCGACTAGTCAGATACGACGTATTCAACTGATGCAGGTATGCTCATTAGGGTTGTCGAAACGGATATATCAGGCCAGTCTAGAATTGCGGATATCCGTAGTCGATGGGAACTATCCGCATCGACTGTCTGGATTTCTGCGGATATCTCCCATCGACTGCGGATGTCCTCAATTCTAGACTGGCCTGAACTATCCGTTTCGACAACCCTAATGCTCATCCTAAACTTTGTTGTCGGATTCAAGATCCCGGTTACAGGAAGCCATCCTACGCTACGAGGAGATGTGTACGCGTCTGGAAGGACGGCTGAACTGCCCGGTAATATTTTTTCTGGTTTTAGGTTTTCTCCTAAAACCAACACAGTAACTCTACCAAATATTCAAGATTGAGGGGGGATTATGCTGTTTTAGGTTGGTTTTTCTATGTTGGTTTTAGGAGTGATCGTTGCTTTCTTACTTTTTTATATCCTCCTAAACCTCCAGGTCAACAAGGAGGTCATCACCGTCCACAAGGACACGATGAAGAAGCTCGTGCGCGTCTACGAGACGTCCGAAACTGCGGACGAACTCGTCCACGGGCGCATCATCGAAATTCCGACGGTCGACGAGAACGGGGATCCGGACACACAGATCGTCAAGGTGCTGAATATGGAATTTGATATTCAAACAACGTACCGTGACCCAGCCTCTCGCTTTTTCGTTCCGAAGCGACAATTGAGCAACTCATACCTTAGCGCTCAAAGGAATCTATTTCTGCAATACTTCGGTTGGAATCTATGATCAAGTAGCATACAAAACATCAGCCTTAGAATTAGATACATATTCATTGAGAAGATACAAAACAAATGACTGCCGCTATAGAGCACAAGTCAGGGGCGCGAAAAATGATAGTTGGGGGCGCGAGACGATCACTTTGATTTTATATCTGATTTATCATCAATCACGAATACTTGGCAGAGTTCCTGCCCGTGCTTTCCTGATCGCTGACCTTCAGGTCCATCAAGACATCGGGCCAGTGGAGTTCGTTGGCATACCCGACTTTGGCGATATCGAAGAAGAGGAAGAGGAAGAAGACAAGGATGAAGGAGAAGAGGAAGGAGACGACGAGGAGGAAGAGGAGGACGACATTCAGTTCCTGAACGAGACCATGGAGGGCATGCTTGTACCGGTACCTCCTTATCAAAGAATGTAAAAAAACCTGACATAAATGACCGGATAGATTCCACAATAAGCTTTAGCTGTACACATTTTGCACCGCCAGATATCCGAATGTAGATTACAGCCTCTAATTCTTATTTGTGCCAAACCCCAATCGCTTTACGAAAAATCCGAGCCATAACATTGCGACTCCACAGTGTCTAAACCACGATCCTCACCTTGTGTTATTGGTTCTCGTTCAAATATCTTTCCATGAAATTTTGCGCGTTCCGAAACTATTGCAATATCCATTCCCTCCATTATTTTATTTATGCATCTCCCTATTCGCGAACATTCCCCCCTGTGCGCTTTTGCGCCTTGCCATATTGTCATGAACCCGAAGCGTTCTAATTCCCACGCTAGCGTGGGAAAATGCAGCTACTGATCGACCGCTGTTTTATGACCAGTTGGCTAAACCGCTAGACGAACTGTTGAGATAGATAGATCGCGGGGGCGATGAGAGTACATTCCGTACGGTTAATTCCGCCGACAATAATTGTCAGTGTCATTCTCTATAACCGTGCCAAATAAATGTGTGTGAGATTCAAGAGCGAACTTTCGCCTTCATCAAATCGAGGGGGGATTCAGGGGGATAGATATGCAGATATCCCAAGGGCAATTCAGCGAATGATAAGATCTTCCGCCAAGGTCGCTCTCGATTATGAGAGAGACAATTGCAATTGGCCCAGATCTCGGGGGGGGGGGGACAAAGGAGATTCCAGTCGCCTCCCAATTCTGGTTCCGCAGAATCTGGGATATATAGGGAGCCCCTCAGAGTGGGAACCTCAGTGTCTCCACTCACAACAGCGCCATGATGAAGAAGGAGTGCGACGAGGAGAGGTGAGTCGGGACTATTTAAGGCTATTAGGATAGGGGATATAAATAATGCGATGGGGTCGTATTCTAGTTTTGGTACTTTGTCAGTCCCTTCTATAGGGTACTAAGCTAGGGGCTCTATTTCTAGCTCTCATTTCTTGCCAGTGTCTTCAATAGCATACTATAGCCCTAGACAGTTTAGGCTAGCTGCTTAGGGGTTTTGGAGTAATGGACTCTAATTTT
This sequence comes from Levipalatum texanum, assembly GCA_014805385.1. NCBI lineage: Eukaryota > Metazoa > Nematoda > Chromadorea > Rhabditida > Diplogasteridae > Levipalatum > Levipalatum texanum. The sequence continues at coordinate 10,210 of JACMIG010000332.1, forward strand.
TCTAAGCAAGGGCTCTATTTCTAGCTTTCGTATATTGTTAGTCTCTTCAATAGAATACCGTAAGCCTTGACTTTCTTCATTTCAGGTACATGCGCCGTATCGCCAACGCGGCTGTCGTCCTTTCGACGGTGTCCATCATCGCCGCCGTTATACTGATCCCGGCCATGTTCAGGTAAGAGGGAGAATTTACTGTCATTTACTATGAGCAGCGTTTGGTCTAGAGTAGGTTCATGAGCTGGTTTTACAGAACCTTTTGAATAATTATCATCATTTCAGCTACATCCAGACGATCCAGAGCGAAATCATGGTCGAAACCGACTTCTGCAAGGTGAGATCGAGTTTTGAGGCCAATTAGACATTTATAGATCGTTATTCGATCCGGGATAAAATTTTCCTTGTTCAGATGCGTACCCGCGACATGTACCGTGCGATGAGCAACATTGACGAGTCGGCGACGCGTCGTGCCAAGAGGGGATGGCTCTTCGGGCAGTGGGTACCCGATGGTGGACCTGGAGGAGGTTGGTCGCTATCCGCTAAGCAACACTTCTTAGGGCTGATCCATTTCATAAGCCTTTACATCAAAACATGCATCTCCTCTAATGGAAATCGGTAGTGGCCAGATCACGCAGGTAACTTTTCGGACTTCGGGAAGTGGGTGCCAGATGCAGGAACTGGAGGAGGTTCGTTGATATCTTCTCAGCATCGCTTCTTAGGGCTGACCATTAACAAAGCTTATGCAATGAACATGTATCTCTAATGGGAAAATCGGTATATATGACGCAGAGTAAACGGTTGGCTGAGCAACGCCATTGGGGAAATGCTCAACCCTCTGGAATCTTGCTCCTAGACCACTAGCTTTTACAGGGGCATATCCTTGTGTTAATCTTGATCCCCTCTGCAGGAGGCAACACTCCCGGCACTGGCTACGGCGAGAACCCGTACGACGCCCCCGTCCAGGCGCCCTCTGCCTACGACAACAACCCTTACGGAGGAGGCTCCGCTCCCATCCACGCATCCGCCCCTGCCGGTTACGACGCGCCCGTCAAGGCTGCAGACAATGGTAAGCATTATTTTTTATTTAAATCATCTTTATTTAATTCCAGGCTACGACGCCGGAGTCAACGCCGACGCCAGTTTCGGCGGATGCGGATGCACCTGCCAGCAGGGTAGCGTACCTTTACCATACTGCGGTTACTGTAGTCTTCCCTTCAGGACCTCCCGGACCCCCAGGAGAGCCGGGAGATGACGGAGCTGACGGAGTCGACGGAGTTGCGGGAGAGGCTGGAAAGGCGGGCAAGGTAAGAGTGTGGTGTAGTCGACGACGACGTTTACGAGACTTCTAATCCCCGGATTCTCTGCAGAACGGCGAGATCGTGCCTTCTGACGGCGTCGTCAACGAGCCGTGCATGATCTGCCCTCCTGGACCGATTGGACCTCCCGGAGTCGCCGGCAACAAGGGACCCAATGGACCGCGTGGATCCCCCGGAGCACCTGGAATCGATGGAAAGCGAGGAGAGCCCGGCATGGTCGGACCCGCTGGACCCATGGGAGTTCCTGGACCGGAAGGACGCAAGGGCAAGAAGGGCGAGGATGGTCGCGTCATTGCTGTCAATGGACCTCCTGGACCAGTTGGACCCCGTGGACCTCAGGGACGCAAGGGAGAGAAGGGAAGCAAGGGACGCGCTGGAGTCGCCATCCCTGGACCCAAGGGACCTACGGGAGATGTGAGTTTGACAATGTTGTTAGTATATCGATTAGAATTGATTATTGGTAATTATTGGAAATTTATTTTTGCAGTCCGGTCGCAAGGGCCGCAGCGGACGCAATGGACGCGCCGGACCAGCTGGAGGCTTCGGACCCGCAGGCAAGCACGGCTCCTGCGAGCACTGCCCCCCACCCAGGACTCCTCCTGGATACTAAGCGACTATTTCTCGGACATCATGATAATAAACGTGTCTCAATTCTTGGAGTTCGACCCTATCAACGCAATCCATGCTAAGGGCAGAATAAACACAAAACGGAAAGCTGTATGATTTAAAGTTGAAAATATCTTATAGTCTTATTGAACTGTGGAAAATTTCTAAGCGGAATATTTCGCCTTGTAAGGAATGTGAAATAACGGAATTGCTATAAACCAGTCTTTGGCCTTCCCCCCTATAAAGGAAGATGGGTGGAGAAGAATGACGACGCCCAGTCGAGAATGGCTTCTCGGGGCTGCCTCCTCGTCGTGGCTTGCCTCTTCATCAGCGCAGTCTCCTGCTTTGACAGCATTCCCTTCAATGCCTCCTTCGCCCGCTATCAGATGTATCCCTTGGCATCGGGAGCATACTCGGATGACCCGAGTCGATGTGTCAAAGTGGTTGATAACACAGTCAAGGTGCGTTAACGTTGCGTTGACCGTTACTTCTCAATTGAGAAAGATATGTATCATACGAATAAATGTTTGGCAATCAGGTGGACACGCCTGACAATGACATAATGTATCTTTTGAGTGAGGCCCATAAAAGCCACTTTGGGCCGATTCCACGAACAAATCACATGTACATTGGTTTCACATATCAGAGCATCCACCGTTTCGAAGTCGACTGCGGCATCATCAAGGAGAAGTGCGTTGGATTCGTTGCGGTTCTGCCACAGCACAAAGCCATTGCCATTTCGTTCCGGTATCCTTTTCAGACGGGCTCTAAACGCCCTGTTTTCGCAGGGGCACCAAGGGAATGCTACAATTCATGCTCGAAATCGGCCTGACGCCCGTGTGGGTCTTTCACAAGGAATATAATAAGGCAATCGGAGAAGGCTTCCTGGTGTGAACGAAAGCCATAAAGAACTACTCCCAACATTCAGAACAAAACAATGTTCGGTGGCCGGATCTACACCTACTTTGCGCTGGCCTTTCTCAACGTATGGAACAATGGAGGTTCAAAGGAGACGCCGAAAAATATGCACTTCACTGTGTTGGACGCCATCAAAGAGAATCCAGATTATGAAGTTTGGGTAAGCGTTGACCGGGTAAAGTTGTTCAGGTCCGGTTTTGTTTCAGATAACCGGCCAATCACTTGGAGGAGCCATGGCTTCTGTGTGCGCTGCTGAAATTGCTGTGAACAAGATGATCCCTCCGGAGAAGGTTCTGGAACCAACAAGAGTTCCGAGGAAAGAAGTTCTCTTTAGGTCCGTCTCGTTACCTTTGGAGCTCCGCGCACAGGAGACGCCGAATTCGCACGCGTCATGGATGAAACTGTAATGTCTATTTTTATAGATTTTATGGGAGGGCACGGGGGTCAATTAGGCTTGTGAAGTGGTGGCTCAGTGGTCTAAGGCGCTGTACGACGCAGATCCTACGCACCCAGGGGGGTTCAAACCCCGGCCGGGACAGACCTTTGCTTTTCACTTTGAGACCTCGAAACAACTCCCTCCGGAGGGAAAGTTCCTACGAGAGTCTTTCAGTTCCCAGCGATGCATCGCGTGAATCGGATGCATGATCCCGTACCGATGAACCCACCCACGCTTATCGGACTGCAGCATCATCGACAGGAGGTTTTGTAGAGAAACCCGAAGCATTCTAATTCCCACGCCCGGATAAGACCGATGACGGACTGCGCGCGTGTTTGATCTACCTCATCGAACCCTGTTTCATGACCCGTGTGATTCAATCGACCATAAAGGGACCCGAGGAGGTAGATCAAATGCGAGGGCAGTCCGTCATTGGTCTTATTCGGGCATGGGAATTAGAACGCTTCGGGTTCTCTGCAATATTGTTCGAGTTTTGTAAGAATTACCAATGGACCTCTGACGATCTAGAACACATCGGTTTAAAGCGAATGCATGCGCCTTTGACAAAACAAGAGAGAAATATTTGTTTGTTTCGGATATTGCATGTGAAAATTAGGCGTTTCCGAAGATGTCGTTGGCAGAGCACGTTTTCAAAGAATATCAAAGAAAAGTTATCAGATTCACTACGACAACGACCAATCGCACCTGGAGAAGTATTGTGTCGGAAAGACGAGCGACGGGACCTGCCAGCAGGGTGGAATGAACCTCAACGATCATTGCTAGTCAGTGGATTCACTATTATCGCTCTAAATTCCAAGCCCTGCTGACCTTTTATCTTCCAATCAAGTAGATTCTTGCACATTCGATAATAAATAGCAGATGTTGAGGGAGCGGGAGATCTCCAAAAAATGAACTTTCAGCTACTACAACAAAAACGTAATGAAATGGGGCGATCGCGGATGTAAAGAGGGCACGGAACCATAGTATGTTTTCCCAAGTAATGTTTACCGTGATGATGTGTGACGTGAAAGACTATTACATACTTGGATCATGTTAAAGGAGGAGTAGGAGCAACTTTTTTGCAAATTGCCAGTCTTAATGAGAGCGTCTGGAGAAATGCACCCCCATTAAGACTGGCAATTTGCCAAGAAGTTCTTCCCAGTCCTTCTTTAAAGGAGGAGTAGGAGCAACTTTTTGGCACCGTGTCAACCACAGTGACAGTCTAATTTGTCCATGCATCTACATATTGAAATGCTGTTTTTTTCAATACGTAGACGTATGGGCAAATGCAATCACGCTGAGTTGCACCCATTCCTTTTTAACACGTTTTTTCAGCGGATGCATCGCGAAGGAAATCGAGGACCAAGTCAACGGATTCCTGTCGGACATCGCCAACGCCATGGTGCTGGTGGAGGGAATGCTCAAGAACGGCCAGCGAATTTTCGAGGGAGGCGCGGGCGTCGGAATGATCTTCGAGAATGTCTTCAAGCGCCACAAAGGTATCCCAGGAGCATTTGCCGATACGCTCAACAACTTTGCTCAATCCACGGGTAGTTTTATTGATACCCAAGTGAAAGTCGTTGAACAGGCCGCAAAAGATGTGTGGGAAGCACTAAAGAATCCTTTTGGCTAATTGACAGAGATGGCTGGCCCAAATAATAAAGTTGTTATCTGATGCTTGTGCTTTACTGAAGATAAACATCAACGTGCTTGTTCCATATCGCTCGCACAATCTTGATGTTACTTACAAGCAACAAAGCAAAGTGTAAAAAAACTCTTCCGAAGGAAAATGGAAGACAACAAAACTGACTAAAGAAATATAATATCAAGTTATTTCCTGTGATGCTTAAAATCGGCGGATGTTTATAGATATATGCAAATTCAATGGTTGCTCTTAGGAGCAATACGATGGACCCCATCACTGGAACATCGTCGCGTTCAGGTATTGTAGGCGGAATAAACGTTCAGGGCTGAACGCTCATCGCCCTGCGATCTCTCTCCAATGTTATCTCGTTTCTCTTACAGCCAGACAACGAGAGAACAATGGAGGGATATCGCAGGGCGATGAGCGTGCAGTCCGGAACGTTTATTCCGCCGACACAGGGGTGTCAAAAATCCAGACTGGCTGGAGAAGAATGGTCTCACTTTTTCTGTCTCATTCTGAGTATCGATCGTCTAGTCTCGGCGGAAAAATCAATAGACTTGTCTGTTTGACTGGTAAGGGAATCGTGCGCATGAACATATAAAAATACACGGTTTTTATGTCGAAAAAGTAAAAGAGAGCATGATTCTCTTTGGAATGAATACAAGTTTGAGCACATTCGCGTGATTACGGTCAATTTTGATTTGGTGACTCTTCAAAACAATAGAACTCCTTAGGAATTGACTCAAAAAATGTACAACTTGGCATACATGGAGAACACATGACGCTGAAGAGGCCCTAGTATGGATTTTCCTAATTCGTTATGGTGCGCGAGATATGCAAATTTGTATGCTTGAATTTGACCGTATTTGCATATATTTAGGAAATACGCAAAACCCATACTAGGGCCTCTGAAGCATCATGTTAGCTTCCTTCTCCGTCAAGCTTGAATTTTTAAATTTAAATCCTGAGGAGTTCTATTGTTTTTAAGGCTCACGAAATCAAAGTTGACAGTAATCACAAGAATGTGCTCAAACGTATATTCATTCCAGAGGGAATCATGCCCTCTTTATCTTTTTAGTCATGAAACCCATTTATTTTGACTTATTCGTGTGCAATTTATCAAAATATATAGCATGACGATTGCCAGACAGGCGTCACTCTGACCTAGACAGTCGAATGAAGATCGAGACTTTGCCCATTCCTCTCCAGCCAGTCTGGATTTTTGACACCCCTGTGGCCGTGTACACAGTCAGAAAGAATGTACAGCGGGTGCTATCACAAATTCATGCAAGTCGGAGGAATTTGGTCCATTTGTTATCAGTTCGTAAAGGTAAAGGTGTGGCCCCATCAGGCTAATGGTCTAGGACCAAGACTCCTGGGGGTGTATCCTAGACGGCCAGGTTTCTCACTACCATTCCCACTTCCGGCGTTGCAAGACGTTTACCCGGGGTATACCTGCGTGATCTAGTCACTTCCTATTTACGCAGCCCACCCTTTACTCTATAACCAGCCAAGATGCCCAGACCGCGCAATAGCGATTTCTCTCTATTATCTCCCTTGACAATGATCATACCAGCACCGGCCAACATATACCACTTTCCATAAGCGCAGCGTCCTAGTCCACCGAGTCAACGAGAAGGTCACTGATCATTCTTGATAGGATGCGTCGCTCTCGCCCTGCGTAGGCCATTTGTCCTGGAAACGAATCGTTGCTGCCATGTTTGCATTGCCATCACAATGCTCCGAGAACGTTCCGCCTGAAAGATACCTCAACATCGCGGGTGAAAGTCACCCCTATCGGTTAGATCGTTTTGATGGTCGTTAGATCTTCTGCACTGTCGTATCAAGTGTCAAAAGGTACTGGTTACCATGACTATGAAGACTGTCTTAGGGAACTTTAAGCGGGGGAAGCATATGTGACGCAATTTGCACCCAAAACATCCGAGTCGCTCAATATTTGATCTGCGGAAGGGTGCAGCCATCCCTGCTGTGTATCGAGAGTGTTGTTTGCCGTGTTACGTATGCAAAGCTCACGAGGACCCTTGGCCTTTTGATAACCTCCCTCTTCCCTCTCACAATCAACCAGGGTCCAAACATGAACGGAAGGATATTTTGGCCAGGGTGACAAGCTAATATTAGCTGCTCGCGTCAGTATTGTCATGAAGTGCAGTGTTATTAATAATCGTAAGAGCCATCAATGTCAGCTCTTTTGCAGCGAGATCCAAATTAACAGCCATTGCTCTGGTTCAGAGGCCGTAGATCAGCGGTTGAAAGTTCAGTGGCCTGTTTTGGTAGCAACTCGCAGGGGAGGAAGGGGAGAAGAGGGGAATGGCCCCCCGAACAGAGATCGTCGATCATCGCCGCTCGCCCCTCTCTTGTGGACTCCGTCCAAGTTTGCCGCTGCTTGAAAGTTAGTGGAACCTTGCTGCAAAAGCTCAGGAATTCCGAGGAGAAGTTATGATGCTCGGGAGATGACGAGGGAGGAGGAGAAGGCCACAATACTCCGAGTAACCTTCGGGGTGCAGCGATCAGAGAACGAGGCGAACGCACTCGCGAGAAGGCGAGAGAGTACGCAGCCCGAAGAGACGGCCGGCGACAGGAGGAGCTAGAGATAAAAGAGAAGCAAGAGCGGAGAGAACGAGAGGCAAGGAAGTTGGCCTCGTGAGGAGGCCCCAGATGTGCACACAAAATGGCATTCTTCTCTCGTTTCCCCCTGCCTCCTCACGGCCTGGCAGCAAGCTGGCCATGGGAAGGGAGACGAGCTCACGAGCTCATGAGCGGCCCTTCCCGTGTGTTTTCGTCGTGTATTCTTCCGCGGGAATCTTTTCTCACACACCTTGTCGTTGACAATAGCGCGAAGGATTGATTGCCCGCCAGCAGAGACGGGGATTTTTTGCTCGACAGCCATATCAGCCACGTTTCCCCCTTGTTTAGTTCGTGATTCCGCTTGCGTACGGCTTCTCACATGAGGGTCTTTGATGTATGGAGGGATTACGTCTAATTCAGAATGCGCATGCCTCTCCGGGAGTACAGCAGTCCGGAGGAGATTCGGCAGTTCGTTCGGGATCTGACGAAAGATGGTGAGCATCACTTTGAATCCGATTTATTTCCGCATTATCAGTTAGTCCAAGAGTCAAAAGACGCATATGATTCTTTGCAAGAGTAGCATGGAATAGCTTAAACAATTCTGAAGTTGTGAACACTTAGCATTCTAAGGTTAGAATGTGCAATTTAGGAAAGGACGACGAACTACCGGAGAACCAGGCTTTCCTCAACGTCTCGCGATTTGTTCTCGAAGGTCGATGGGAGGCCTCAAAAATTCGGTGAGTACGACTTCTCTCATAAATCTATCGAAGATTACGCTTCAGATTCTTCTCGTATCCAGTTGATCGGCCAATCTACTCGTTCCTGACCGACCAGAGCGACTTTATGATGTGAGTGTTGATGTCGCTTGTGAGGTGGAACATTCAAATCGAAAGCATGTGCCGCAATTCAAATCGGATTACGTACGCATGTGATTTTATTGACTTGAATGGGAAGGAATCGGGTGGAAATGGTTCGAATGTGCGGCTGATGTGCGCAAATTGTGGCTGATTGAGACGTGAATCAGATACAATCGATCTGAAACGATGATACAGGCCATTTGTCTACGTCCGAGCGCCGCCTCGAGATGACCAGGATATTTCCATACTACACGAGGCAATTGAGAAGATCTACGGGGTATGCAAACCCTTTTCCCAGCATTCTGAAAGGGAGCGTATTCCATGTTATGGCCATTGTAGATCATCGAGCCAACTTCACGAAGATTCGGCAAATTTATCGTTCAATCCGAGAGGTGGATCGGAGATGAGGTGACACAGAAATTGGGATAAATTTTAGTGATACAATGTTTTCAGTTCATTTCGGTTCTCGCCGAATCGAGGCATCACGACTGCGCCGTACTCTATACAGGTTAGTAGGATTTTCACCTCAAATGTGGCTTATTGTCGGACAACATATCCTGTCCTTGCAGATGACTACTATGCTTTCTATATGAACGAGGAGCAGCGGGAAAAGCTTCTACAGGTAGAGTACAATTTCATGTTCATGAAAGACATTTTACCCCACTAAGAAATAATGATCATCATTGCATGGTTTTACAGAAAAAGCTGGTGGCTCCGGAGGGTTACAAGTTTGCGGGTGTCAAGATCGAGAGCGAGCTCGACATGATCCACGGTGCGTGGGAGTACAACGAAAATACACCCAGCGTTGCTACAAGGTGAGCGTTATGATAAGTTCTAATTTGGGCATTGCTTCCATGACTTCCTTTGTTGTCGGTACAATGCGCAAAACCTTCACAGAGCCCGTCTCGAGCAACTCCCCTATGCATCGCTGCGAACCAAAGACGACGAAATGCTTGTTGCATGGGAGCTGTCTCATCGATTTGGAATGGTCTGTACTTTTCTAACAGTGGAGATTTTGGTCCTCATTTGCGATAATCAGAAACTTGTAGTTGACGCAGCTCTACACGATCGAAGAGCACAGAGGAAAGGGACTCGGAGTTGTGGTCGAGCAGAAGTTGGCGCAGGATTACGTGGCGTGCGTAGTTCTTTCTTTTAAACTTCGGTAGAGAAGTATGTAGTTTGAGTTGAAATCGGATAGAACATACAAAACAGGTTGTCTTACTTCTTAATGGTCGTAGTATGTTCGCGCAGGGAGAAGGTACCACGATTCTAATTGTAAGAGAAAACTTGCACAACATGAATTGTTGTATTGTTCAGGCAGGGGCTCCACGTCTACAAGTTTGTCTCGCAAGGTAACACGGCCCTCGTCGACGGAACGATGAAACACCCACTGTGGACGTGTTGGACGAGGTAGTTCAGAATTTGATCGCTTTCACGTTTCCAATTAACCTTTTTGTAACCACAGAGACTGGAGCGCAATGAAACTGCATCACAAAACAAGCATGCATTGCAGGCCCAAGGAAATCGATCCCGTCCGCTGGTCCTTCACCATCCTCAGCCACCGTGCGAAGCCAACCGACTACTGAGCCCGTGTATTTTTAATGTATTTTTAGTTTTGTCGACCCCGGTTGTTTCCCGTTGTTTATCTATGGGACAAATGCCTCTAGCGAACATTGCCAGCTGTACTCATAATAAAGCCGATCTCATTCTCGCTCGAGTCTTCCGGGATATCCCCGTGTTACGTTGGGAATGAAGATAGAGTCATTAGTAGCAGCCTCCCCTATTGAGATCCGTGCCTTTCCCGTGTCTTCCAATTATAACATGATGGATGGACTCTCTTCGCCCACTGCATTTGACTCATCTTGGCCTCTTGATAATTGAACTCGTATCGTGACTACTTCAGATTCCCATCTTCAACCTGCACGTCGGCGTGAGTGTTTGGAAGGTGAAGTGATCAAGCCGTTACCATGGTATGTGGACGCTCCTACTCCATGAGTCCTCTTCAGATTCCCTCTTCATGTCCAGTCCTCATCCTCGAGAGGGTTGAGCAGTAGTAGTCACTTTTGGAGACTGCACCTAGGACTCGTGACCGTACTTGAGCGGTAGAACACATTCGTTACTGTTAGCTTCATCCACCGTCTGCAACACCATTGCCCCCCCCCCAGCTCGCTAGCTGTGGCACTTTTGTTTGAGGAGCGTTCTATCTTTCTTTTGAGCTTGTCTTCGAGCATCCTCATTTCATGTTTCGTAGCTCTCTCGTAAGTTTAAAGATCGCGATACATATCGACCATTGAAGCACGACAATACATGATGTTGTTGCACGTGAGATATTCAGCTCGAGTATCTAGGGACCGAAGTGTGTCTTTCATAGGGCTCCATGAGTACTTTGTTTACGATTAACCGAGGTGGCTTATGATCTTTGCAATTTATGCTCGCGCCCGCTGGTTTGACGTAGCGCCGCTCTTTTTAAACTGTCTGTAAATCAAGGAGAGAGCACGGAAACTGGGAAAGCGGCTGAAGAAGCGATAATGCGGCGGTCGACGGTGATGCGGTCACCGGTACCTCGGTCTTACTCTGCACCTCGCAAGGCACCGCCGCGTCCCCCGACCCCTCCTGCCTTCAAGAACGAGCCTACCACCACTATCACCTCCACTACTCGCAACAAGGACGACGACGACCTCAACAGGCGACTGGAGGAAGCCGGCATAGCGTAAGGGCACAAAAATAATTCCCTTCTGTGAACTACAAAAATTGACTGTTTACGGAGCAATGGTTGCAGTGGCGACATCGGCATGCCGAAGAAAGTGGTGGGTGATGGTGTAGTGGTAGTGCGCGCACGTTCGAGTAGGGCCGTCCTGGGGTCGAACCCCCTTTCTCAAGAGTAATGTCGTCCTTATAGAATCGTCGTGCTGCCTCCCTCTCGACTCATCGCCGTCGCGCTACGACGACTGGCTACGAAACAGCGGTCAGGTAAGATCGAGGTCACCTGATCTTGGACCTGGCGTCGTTCAGCGAAATCTCCATCATGCCCGAGCCTCTCAAGGAATCGGGCCAGTCTGCGTTCAACAAATTCCTCAAGTCCCCTGGTACATCTTGACCTTATCTTCGCCATAATCGTCTGGCTTCAGCCGGTCTTGAGAAGTTTCTCGAATACGTGAAGCTCGAGCGGAAGCTGAGCTACGACGCCGTCGTCGTGCAGTTGGACTTCATTCTAGCCGTCGTAAGATTCTCGCAGATGAGCATGTCGTCAAGATCGAGCGGATCCACCGACTCGCACTCCTCCACCACCAGTATTCATCGCATGGTGAGTGGGGCTGAGCAACCACTGCTGATCACCAAACTCATACTTTCTAATTGTCTGCAGTTTTCATCGTGATGGAGCATCAGATTGCCGTGAAAGGAGTTAATGTGCCGACTGAGATGCTGGTTAGATTCAGATATCTCGGACCCCATCATCAACGATTCCCCTCGTGGCTCCACCGGACGTCGGAGCGGCGGTAAGTCTTTTAGCTATAATAGCTGCAACCGCTCCATGATTGACTGGCATCGTTATGTGATGATGCAGAATTACACTTATAGGCAAGGACTATCTGGTCCCGATTCCTCAACCAACTCGATCACGTCGATCCAGTTGCAAAGTAAGTGGCTGAGACGGGCCAATGAAATAGAGGGAGCAACGGTAAGAACTCTTCTTAGAAAAGGGATCGGGATGGTGAATTAAGGGGCTCCCTAGTAATAACACTTTCCGAACTCACTCCTCACTGTCATCATGAGAATGGGTAAAACGGAGCCTAAAGAGTTTGCAGGGAAATAAAGCCAGCAGCACTCTTCACCGATTCGACTCCCTTCAATATCCCCGCATGCATCATCGACAAGATTGGCGCGCAGATGGTGGGATATTTGACTCAGAGAGTAACTTTTCTCTTTTCGGGACTAATTTACGTACTTTTGCTCGTTATGTTTCATCTGCAGCGAGACAGCAGGATCAGTCAGCGACATCGCAAAAACAAGATAAAACTGCATCTCTCACAATCAGGAACACGGGCGCGAAATCCACACGCTCATGTTCAACGAAGCAATGCTCGTGGTCAAGAAGAGCTTGTTCGACACCTACTTTTTGAGGTAGATGTAGGCAATCCCGGCGGTAATCAATAACCTCTGCAGCTTCTACCGCACGACATTCTTCAGCAATGCCGTGAAGGCCATCGAGGAAGAGGCGCGGCCGATTCAGAGATCAGCTTCCATTCCCACGGTTAGAGCCGTAACATGAGTATCGAACATATTCTGATTGTCCAATATATTATTGAGTATATCTAATCGCACACTGAAATCTACATTAGTATTCCTTTCCGAAAAGAATACCTATTTGAACTTGGAATCGTTTAGACCTCCGAGCGCTACGATGGCACGGCTGCTGAATATCACGCAGCCCGCATCAACTCACGCAGGGGAAGGCGTCCGACTGGATGAAACCTTCAGCGCCCATGACTATCCCCTCGAAATGCAGTACCGTATCGATGACACATCTTTGAATTTTGCTGAAGTAGTTACCAATTTTGCGACGACCAACTCTCTGTGAGTATTTCGAACCAGGGCTTGAAGTATTGAGTTGTTCATCCCATATTGGTGTGAACCCACAGAGCTTGCACTATGTCAAGGTTAGGGATCATGTTTTATATGGAACCATTGAGATACACATATTTCGGACTCAATTACCGTCAGAAAACAAACAAATTAAGATAAAGATATTCACGTATTACCAGTTGAGATCCCTAGAAATCGGCCGAACGAACTTTGATGCACAGACTGTAATCACGCGCTAAAGATGTGACAATAAAGACCACTGAGCAGCATAAAGTCTCATGGGGCAACTTTCTTACTAGAATGTGTTCTTCCTATTTGTCATCAATGCGCTGATTGAAGAACGAAAAAGATGAACATCAATCTACACCCCTCATATTACAATAAGAGCAGAATTGCTGGACCATCCGACATACACTTAGATATTCCTACCAAATACAAGGAGTTCGCCCGATGAATTCTATCGTGGCGTTCGCAATCAGCGATCCGTTTCATTCGCGTTTCTTCACGACCCTAGCTATTCTTTCTATTATATCAAACGCCTTCCTGGCAGCCGTGGTAAACTCCCGTCTATGCAATCACCTTGGAAACTACCGCATCCTGCTGACGGCTTTTTCCATGTTCGACATTCTGATATCACTAACTCATTGGGCGGTTGAGCCGGTTAGTTCTACGTATGTTGAAATGCCTAGTAGGAAATCCTAGTTCAGATGTTCCATCTCCTCGGATATGGTGTAATGTTTTTCTCGCGCCGAGCCTACATTGAGTTCCATTATTTGGGAGGTTCATTCTATTTCGACATTGAAACCCAAGGACTCTGTCTCAGCACCGTTTTCCAACGTTATTTGTTCCGTGTTCTCAGTGTCGTACTACCAGACATACCTCATTTTGGCCTTTCATTTTATCTACCGCCTCAAGGCTGTTTCCAAGGTTTTCAATGCCATTAACGCCTTCCGAATTCGTATTGAACAGGGGCACTCACTATGCATGGGCTAATCGCTTGAGCGCCTCACAGTGGACGTTCATTGGTATGCGGTATTTTTTTTGAAGAAGCGCAGGCATTGAAAATGAGTTGAATATTCGAAATCGTCTGAATTGGAATTTGTTTAACTATCGTATGGTCCATGTTCAGGCATCGTCATTAATCTCCTCTACGCCTCCGCCCTCGTCGCCGTCGTCGTTGTCACCGTTGCGCCGGATGACAAGATACGATCGATGTTGCCTTCGCTGGCCGTCTACGGAGTGAACAGAAGCGACCCCGACTTCGGATTCGTAGCTGCCGTCTACCTGGTGAATAATATTATCGGCTAATCAAACGTGTCTAAATTAGCGTTCCCTACGAACTGTTTGTTCGCTCTGCATTGAAAAACGGGCTTCTCTTTTCTTATCTGACAGGCTAGAGAGAGTATTTCCTAATGTCCATGCGCGAACCTGAATAATAAGTGCAGTCAGAAGATTCTGCTGTATTCTGCGCGTCGATGTTGATCGGACACTTCAAAGCTCATTCCATTTTATTATCGACGGAATAATCGTTCCGGACTGTACGCTTATCGCCCTGCGATCTCTCTCCACTGTTCCCTCGTTTCTCTGACAGCCAGACAACGAGAGAACAGTAAAGAGAGATCGCAGGGCGATGAGCGTACAGTCCGGAACGTTTATTCCGCCGACAATACGTGGTTTCCCGCTTCCAGATGATCACGGCCATCTTCCCCGCGCTGGATCCGATTGTTCTCATACTGTACGTGGGACTCTTTCGCCGCGTTGTTTCCGCATGGCTGAAGAAGTCCCCTCCAACAACCGTTGCACGGGCGTCGACTACTTTTGAAATATATTAATTCTGTGTTGAGTTTGTATAATACAGCGGTAAAAATTGTTTGATGCAGAGTTAAATCAGTTCATACAGCGTTAAGATGGATTTAAAAGTATATTCGCTCGATAAACATCATGTCTGGACTTGCGACCTGGCAAGAAAGCTGGAGGCCAAGCAAAATAGCGATAAATTTGGCAAAATCAGCGAAACGATAAGAGTAAAATAAATTCCTAGTAATTGCAAACGATTTCTTGCAATCAGGAGAATGGCGGAGATTTGTTCCATGTGAATGCTACTAGAAAAACGTGCAATTAAAGGCTGGAGACTTGGATTGGCTTGGAAGGAAATGGATGGGATGGAGAGGCTGTGGAGAACATCAGAGCAGGCAAGCGTTGGTATTGGGCCTCGTGCATACTCCATCAGGGACTCCTCATTTTGGGTTCAGCCGCAACTGAAAGACGCAGTAACGAAGTTTTCCATGAAATTGCTGGGTATCAAAATTGTTCGTTACGAATAACCGCTATGAAATAGACACGCAAAGTGCAACGCATTGAATTGGAAGCGACGTTTATTTTAGGCGACTATGTCTAAAAATGAAAACCCATACCTCCTCGTGGCGGTCCAAGGCGTATTCGACGTGCGGCAGAATGCCCTCCATTTGGTATTTCTTGGAAAACTGGACTATGCTCTCCAGCGTCTCCTACAATTATCAACGAAATATTCTTCTAATTTTTTCTCGCTCGTTCACCTTCTTTGTAAGGTAAAACGTTGCTTCAAAGTGCTGTGGTTACGTTCGTGACGCCCATTTATTACATGATTTAGAATTAATAATATATCCTTGCTGAATTTTCACGAGGAATATCGGTCGTAGCTCGAAAACCACATTAATGTTTCTAAAACATGCTAACCTCATCGAAGGCCGAGAGTTCTATTCCGATGTTGACGTCCCCGTAGCCCATGACTTCCTTCTGGGCCCACAGAAGAACCTGCAAAACATTCGAAGTATTAGATTTCTCACGATACTAGCCGCCACGGTCGCTATTTAAACTCTCCCCTCTTTTCTATCTAAACGACGAAGAAAATTTATTTTTGATGAAGCGATGTGCGATCTGCTGTTACAATTTCTCAGCCAATCGCTGTTACCTTCTGAAGAGGGTCGTATGGGAGCTCCTCGATCCTCACAATGCCGAGGTGACCAGGATATTTCTCCATTTCATGAAGCGAAGGGTCCTGAAGATATGAGATTCCCTCTACAGTCAATACGAAACGAACGATTGTTCCACTAGCGCATTTCTATTACAGTCTTGTCGGCGGAATAAATGTTCCGGAGAATACACTCACCGCCCTACGATCTCTCTCCACAGGTCTCTCGTTTCTCAAGCCGCCTGACCACGAGAAAATAGTGTAGACAGATCGTAGAGCGATGAGCGTGGGATTATCAACTGATAGAAGTCAATACGGCCGTATATTACCTTGAAGTAAGCGTCGTGTAGAAGAGGGAAGGCTGCTACGACTTTATCGTAGCACCGAATGTTGTACACGCTGTCCTAAATGATGTCATACGTACGACGGGGCTATTTCCTTGATATAGACTTTCCACAGCCGACACGCACAAATGACTACTGGTCCGAGCGCCCTTTTATTACCTAATGTTCAGCAATGGCCCACCCAACAAAAGGATACCAGTAAAAAAACACGCAGTCGTTGGTATTTTCGTTCAACAGTAGAAGGAGAACTCACCTTCGTCATGACCTTTCCCGCGTCTCTACCATGGTCATGAAATCGCACGATTTTGGAATAGATCTTGGGTTCTGATCCAACGACAACGAACTTCTTGGCAGCGACGTGCTCTGAAATATTTTAATAAAAATTATGGAATAAACCGGGTATAATTTCACCAGATTCTAAAAAAATCAATGCCAACCTGTTTTTTCTATCAGAGAAGTTGTCTACTGCTAAGCATCGGAACTCTCATAATTAATTCAACGTTTTAGAGAGGCGTACCATTGACTGCATGCGCGAAAGCGGGCTTGGTCGAGGTCAGGTCCAGAGGAGGAGGTCCATTAATTTTGCGGTATGAGAGCTCCAGCTCCATATTCATCCTGTAATTTCGCCGATGTCAGATTACTTTTTTGCCACCCTGGAAGTTTCACGGGCCAAAATTTTGCATCGTTCACTCATTCACATTTCATTCTTTTCATTTGAAATCTTTTCATGCTGGCCAATTGCAAAGATGTTGTTTCCCAGAGTAAATAAAGAAAAAATACTAACGGTATGGGACTAGGCGATCGCTCGGCCTCGGTCTCGGCGTTTTCCCTCGCTTCTCTCTCCCGTCTCGTCTCCTCGTAGGAGACGAAGGCCTTCCTCTTGGCGGCGTTGATCCTCCGGGATTCTTCAGTTGGCTCTGCTCGATGCTTCTTCCGGCCACCCGTGGACTTCCGGCGTGGGGGCGCACTGCAATTTCATCCATGAATTCAGAATTTCCTAGAAGTATCAAGAGATAAACGCAGTAATGAATATGAGGTACTCTATTTTCTCATTGGAGCATATACTTGCCTTTTGGCTGCGGGCTGCTCTATCTCCGCGTGCTCCTCTACTTCTTCGACGGCCTCAGGGACAACGGGATCGCTGAAACGAATTGGGATATCGAGGGACTTTGCAGAAGTACTTGTTGGTTCTTGTTAGCGGAAACAACAAGTTCGAAGCATTATTTAACGGTCAAATCGCATTGCGTAGATCAGGAATGATTACCGGTCGGGCTCGGGAAGCCCTCCTTCGACTGCCGCCTCCACGGGCGCAGCGGCATCGGCTATGATGGGTGCATCTCTGTAAAAATTATAACATCCTCCCGAAGCGCACCATACGGAATATACGATTTTCAAAAGTAAAGAAGCCGAGATATTTTCCGCAAAACATTTCGCTCTACTTTTCTTCATGAGTTGCGCACACCTCTCCATACCTTCTTCGGTCGCAGCCACGGAGTTTTTCCTTCTTTGTCGGCCGGCCCCGGCCGCGTTTTCCGTTGTCTCTGCAATTAGTAAAATTCCATAAAAATATAAATATTTATTTACTAGTATTCTGGGCGGAATAAACGTTCTGGACTGTACGCTCATTGCCCTGCGATCTCTCTCCTCTGTTCTCTCGTTTCTCTAACCAGACAACGAGAGAACAGTGGAGAGAGATCGCAGGGCGATGAGCGTACAGTCCGGAACGTTTATTCTGCCGACAATATTATAGATGATGAAGATCGTACCCCGTGCTGGATCCGGAGACATTATTCAGATCTTGATTGGGGTCCTGGAGAATATCCGGCTGGCGGCGAACGGGAGCGAGAAGGGCCTGTGCCGATGTCGATGGCTGCGGACTTTCCTCTCGCGCCGGCGGAATATTATCTCTGAAATTGATAATCATGGTATCCTCTCTGACCCTTTTCAAGGGTCAGATATGGCAGTTACTGTGGTTGTTGGAGCAGCGACCACCGTCGATGGGCATCGAACTTCTCCCGTAATTTCTTGTCATTTTGTAATTCCTTCAACGCGAAGTCCAATAGCATCTTCTGATCCACCGGCAATCTTGGGCTAAACATGAACTTCAGTACAAAAATCCAAAACCAGGGAATAACAGTGCCGATTCACTTATTTTGCCCATTTTTTTTAGAGAAATATAACTCTGAATTGGATTCCTAACCGCTCATTAAAGAAGGACTGGGAAGAACTTCTTGGCAAATTGCTAGTCTTAATGGGAGTGCATTTATCCAGACGTCGACGAATGGAAATGCCACATTTCGATACGTCGATGTCTTGAGAAATGCACTCCCATTAAAAGTTCTTCCCTGTCCTTCTTTAAAGGAATAAGGGCACTTGAAAAAGTGATGGGAAATGCAACAACTCACTTCTCTCCGTCGTCTTCCGTCTCCTCGGCCTCGGTGATGACGGACTCGTTGAGGTGGACGGCGTTCATGGCGGCTTCGAGGCTCTTCTTCGGGCGCCATGGACCCTTCCGTGGTGGGGCTTTCCTGAAAAGATATTTCGTTCCAGAGGACAGTAACAAGTCGGAAAATGCGGGGAAAACGCACTTTGAGTTGTGCCTTGCTGCGCTTAGGCCAATATCTGTTGGTCTGAATTTCCATAAGGAGTATTCAAAGAGGTTGCTCCGCCTCCTTTAAGCTATTGCAAAACAATTAGAAGAAGAAAAATTAGTCTGAATTTATTTAGCTCACCCTTCCTCCATCTGTTCATTTTCGTTTTGCTCCTCCTCCACGTCGTGGTCACTGGTTGCTGGAGGCACGTCGAGCTCCTTGCGCTGATCGCGGCCACTGAAAAGGACACATTAGCACGTATGTTGATTGTAATTTTACGATTATAAAACAGATCAATAATATCATTCACCGTCGCCCGCGCACGGAGTTGCTCCTGTCAGCCCCTGGAGAGACGTTCTCCCTGAAAAGATTGTATTTGAAAAAAACGAGTGTGGTTCTGTTTCCGTTTCACAGGTTAACCGTTTGGCAAAAGATCGGTGCCCGGCGGGGATCGAACCTGCGACCCCCAAACCTCTCGATTGGAAGCCCCCGAAGTAGATCACTGAGCCAGCGAAAAATGAGGGTGAAATTTTCTGGCACGCCCGCGAGAACGTTCAGGTTGAATAGCGCAGTGTAAAGCCAGCGGTATGTAGCAAAATATTTTAGGGCTTGTACACTCTCTTTATATCTCATCGGGTGCTTTCCGCATAATTTGAAATGGTTGCATTCACTCACCTGAATGGTCGTCTCTTCTTCTGTCGTTCCGGCAGCAGAGCCGGTGAAGACGAACCGCGCTTCCGATTGTTGTCCTCGATTCTGGAAATGCGTCAGTTTTAAATTTTTTTAAACAGTTATTTTAAAACACCTAAACGCGATCTTACCCTTCTCGGGCGTTGTCGCTCGGGCGGCTCTGTTGTTCCTGTGGCGGGGAAAGCGACGTCGTAGCTCTGGAAAGACGGAAATCTAGGAAAGCCCCGTATTATGAGTAGTCCGGGAGCTTATACTTCTATTGCTGGCAGAGTTAATTGTATGAAATGCACGCTCATCGCCCATCGAAAATTGTTACACCACAGAGGCGCTTGGAATATTTCTCCGCAACATGATCGTCGTTCCAAACTCGTCTTATTGTTGCACATAATGACAAAATTATCGTACCCCGCTCGACGCGCGATTCTCTCCGCCCTCGCCTCCGCCTGCGTCTTCTCCTTCATCTTCATTGGTCCAGGCCGGCTCTTCGACATGTCTGTAGCCTCGATTTATTTATTTATTTATTTATTTATTTTTATCACGTACGGTTATCACGTATTGTGCAGCGCCAGAGAACTTGTAAAAGACTTGTGCTGTTTAGCAGACAGCTCTCTTTGTATCTTCGCGGAGAAAAGGAACCTAAAGCTGAAATTTGGCACGCTACTTGACCATGGATTCCAACCGATGTATGGAAAAAATAAGCCACAGATTTCTTATTGGCGCCGAGATATGAGAGGCGGAAATTTCGACCCGCGGAACGCGATTTACAAGTTCCGTGGCGCTGCACAATAGGGTCGATGACAAAGCGCGGCTGATTGAGCTGCACTGCGGGGGTTCTCCTCGAGAAAATAGGCAGCTCTGAAAAATGCACGACTAAACATTATTAAATTTATAATTTTAAAGTTATTTTGAGGCTCTGCATGGCGCAGGCAAGGCCATGCTCGTGAACAAATTTGAAACTCGCGCGCGTGGGTATAGTGGTCGGCTGCGAATTACACATGCAGGAAATTCGGTTGGGAAATGGGGGATAGATAGGGAGCTATATGGCTGGATTCGAAAGGATTAATTCATGGTGCTGGCCGGTATGTAATTTCTTCAAGCAGCGTGTCTTGGCGGCACTGCCAAGGGGCGCAACATTTTGCCCCGTTTGACGCCTCGGCGCGAGGTAGACTAACCAAAGAGCGAAGGAGAGAAAATTTCGCAGAAAGCAAGGGGCCAGCCAGAAGGCGCAACAATCAGACTGAAAACGATGTGGAAGTGATCGGGTGCTAGCTAACAAGGGAAGGAATCGGATTTATAGTTGAGGATCCGAGTCAGACCTGGGGAGCTGTATTAGTCTCATGATAAAACTAAGAAATTAAGTTCTATAGAATGAACTGAAAAGTGTTCCAATGTTTACAAAAAGGTGCTTAGAATTGTTTTTGAGCAAATATAATGACTCCACAGAAATTCATTTTTGACCATTTTCGAACATGATACCTCCATCATGGATCCGAAATGCCGTATATTGCGTGTAGGTCCTAGATGTTGTTTATTTCTTAGTTTTATCATGAGACTAATACAGCGCCCCTGGTCTGAGTCGGATCCTCAACTATAAATCCGATTCCTTCCCTTGTAAGGCCGTATCCACAACAGTCCATGAATGGGAATATTGGGGTTACCGATAAGCTGCTTGTGGATACAGCCTCGCAAACAGGTAAGGTTAGCCAGGCAGAGGGCCATCATATTCCAAGCGTAAAGTTCAAGGAAAGGCGATACTAATCGCGAAACAGGCGGGAACAAGGAAAGAGAGGAGACAGGAGATCGCCCCTTCCTCCCTCCCGATAAGCGCTTCCTTTCGCATTTTCCCGCCCAAATCAAGGTGCTTCGAGTTCGACCGGGATATCATAGGCCAAGAAGAAAAGCCGAGGTAACACGGAAAAACGACGAGTGAGAAGACCGCCTTCCAAAAAAATCGTAGCTGTACTAGTGGGGTAATTATGACACTGACCCAGACGGACATCTGAAGAGACTCACAGATGGAGGGACTGAAGATTGGGGCTTGTTGCGTGCGGTCGAGTCTCGCTGTCCACGGGCCGAGCGATGAAGTGGAGCACTGAAAGTCATAGGATTATGCTGGCGTGGGGTAACTTTGAAAAAATCGGCGAATCATAAGCAGGTGTTGCCAATGAGTATGCAAGACGGTCCATTGGACGAGAGAATAAAGACGAACAATGGAGGTTTGAATGCAGAGGGCCGGTGGTGGGAGACGATACCGGATGACCAGACATACAGAACAATGAGTCGACGGCCTGAATAGAACGAGAGGCTACGCCTCCAAAGATTGGCCAGGTGTGGGTGCATTCATTCGAAATCTGCACAGACGCGAAATGGCGCGAAGAGCTCACAACTTCGCAGTTCGAATTTCAGTCAATCGGCAGCTTTTTCCACCCTCCCCTGTGGCATTGCCATTTCTCTGGAAAGACGAGATTCGATGGCTTAGTCCGATCGGCGAATGCAAGAGGGGGTAAATCTAAATATAGCGGTGATTTGTGAAAAATGGCCGTTTTGGGATTTCACGCGTATCAGAAACCTCACAAAAATCCCAAAAACGGCCTTTTTTTCCCAAATCGCCGGTCTATTTAGAACGATCGGAATCCCGCCCATGTCCTTGACGGAGGGAATGTAAGCAGCCAGCGTGACCGTGACGACTTGAAGAAACCTAGAGGGAAGCGTATACTATCGGACCGGGTCAGAGGAGATCTGCATGATAATATCATACAGAACAAATATTCAATTGCATTGTCGTTTTTCCTTCTAGCAGCGGCACTTTTACAAATACTGGAATTTCACGGATTTTGTACTCATTTCTGGCGAAGAAGAAACAGTATTTTTTTGGAAAGTAATTTACTTCAAATGCGGGAATATACTTCGAATAGCTCACCACGAGAAAGTGAACACTGCAGCGTGGATCGACGATACCGTAACGATTCTTTTCTGCATCGCACTCATTCCTCCACTGCGATTGTCTCCGAGAGATCCGCCGAATTTCTTGGAACACCCGAACAGGAGGGCAATTATCTGTTTACGGACAGATCAATAATAATAGTAAACATGAATCAATGGACGTATTTGCGCTCCTCTCACCACGTAAATAGCGACGACCACACAGCATTTGATCTCAATAATGAGATTGACGACGCTTATGATCTGACGCGGTTTATTGTGCGGCAGATAGTAATCAGCTGCTCACCTTCGGAATAATAGCGGATATTGGTCCGCAGACTTTGAGCGCTACCTGCGATGTGTCCGGGAACATGAATCCCAACGCCGTGACAATAGATCCAAATAGGTGTCCGGGAACGGTGAGAAGAGCAACGAGGCGAAGCGAAGATGTGCTGCGGTATCTAAACATCAGTTGAAGGAAGGGGAGAGGATGCCGTAGAGAACCCGAACTGTCCTAATTCCCACGCCCGAACGACCCTAATGACGGACTGCTCTCGCTTTTGATATACCTCCTCGAGCGCCGTTTTAGGACCAGTGTGATTCAAATGGCCATGAAGCGGTGGTCGCAGAGATAGATCAAAAGGGAGCGAAGTCCGTCATTGGGGTATTCCGGACGTGGGGAATTAGAACGCTTGCGGTTCCCGACAATACCGTAGAGGAGCAAAGATGGAGAGAAGCAGTTCCACTCCGACTCCCAGAAAGGACAGCGTTATGGCGTTACCAGCCCACACGCCCGGAATGAAGGAATAGAAACAGGATGTTCTGTAATTATTACCATTCGGAAAGTACGCTCATCGCCCTACGATCTCTCTGCACAGTTCTCTCGTTTCTCGTACCGCCAGACAACGAGAGAACAGTGGAGATATATCGTTGGGCGATGAGAGTACAATCCGCATGGTTAATTTCGCCGACAACACAGTCAGTTTAGAAAGTCCATGTAATTTTGCGAAGAACCTGGAACGAGAAGAAACGCACTAACCTATCCAAGACGATTCCAGCCATGCGCCGATATACATCGATGTATTCGTTGAGCAGCGCAATGAGCGAAACGACGCAGAGGTGCACGAGGAGGTAGTCTGGAAATGAATTTGTGTTCGAGTACCACTCTAATGGCTGACAATGAGTCGTGTGTAGGTCCTTGTTATGGTGGGCTGCTCCGATGAACGCAGTGTTGCCGTACACTCCGAGTGTGATGATGATGCACTTGCTGATGGCGACGAAGCGATTTTCGGTAATTTGGTCCATAACTGAAAGGTCGGAAAACATAAAACAGCTACGAAGTCAAAATGTCAAGCAACAACGGAAATGGAGTCTCGTACAAGCTGGTCCTATGGCAAAGTGACAATTTTCCCTGAAAGTGGGGACCGCCGACTTCCGTGTACCGCGGATGTATGCAGTAATTGTAGGGGCACTCGGTTCAACCACTATGCATCGAAATCGCAGGAGTTTACGACACAGAGTGCAAACAGTGCGGAGGATCGAGAGGAGCACGTTCACAATCTTACCATAGTCATAACGTAATCTTATTGTGGACTTCGATTAGTATCAGTGAGATATAAACTCTTTGAGTTTGTTTATTGATGCATAATGTCGTCAATGCGGAGTTGGTTTCTGGAGACCGCGAATGACATTCCACGGTAGCCACGGACGTAGGAAGCGGCGTAGTTCGCTGAAAGTAAATGCAGCTTAATATCGAAATGTTTGTGTAACGCTAATGGTTTACTGACTATTGGGTTCCATACCTGCTGAGCGCGTAGTGAACATAGAAAATGATTCGGAAGCGCCTTCTCTTACACCGACAGCAGTTTTGCGATCACTATGGTGAAGTGACTGTTGCATTCTCGGTGCGTATCTCAGCCTTCTTAAAAAGAAGGAATTGTGACGACTCGAACTTCGGCATTATTGCAATCCTGGTAGAGATGGTAGAGATGGTAAGTTGAGGAAGCTGCTAAGAGCTAGAGCTTTAGTTCCTCAAAAAACTTCACGAGCACATTTCGAGTGCGAGCGAAGGCGCGATTTGGTTAGGTCTTTACTTCCCGCATTGAGTCGTACAAATTGTGGCGAGTTCGCCATCTAAGCGACAATTGACACCTAAACTGAGCCTCCAACGTATCCGAGGTGCGCCCCGTAAATAGTAATGGTCCACCCGCAACGCACCAAAAATCATTTTCTCGACTTCCGAGTCCATGTTCGAGCGAGAAGTACTATAAAGTTCATCCTTGAAATAAGAGTCTTTACAAAAAACAATTTTCGAAATTGTTATTTTTATTTGCTATGGCAGAACTATCATCATTACTTCGTCACTAAATCTTATGCAGCATGTTATTTCACTGCAGCCAAGAGTTACAATAACCACTCCTCAAGCCATGCCATCAACTAATAGGGAGAAGTGAAATTTTGAACTTGAAAATAATTCTTATTTGTAAATGTAGGATCCTTCATTACAATATATTAGGTTGATCGGAAAGTAACGGTACATAGTGTTTGGAATTTTATTTCTCTGATCCCTGATGGATCCAGGGCTCATGCGCGTGGGGTTAGCATGGGGTGTGAATGCCAAGCATACGCCCTTTGCGGCTACTCAGTTGTGAGATTCCAGTGCGAATAAGATTGTGTGGAAAAAAGTTTCAAAAAATCATGCTTGAAAAACAGGTAAATTCAAAATTTGTTTTTCTTATTTTCTTATATAAGCTGCGCCGTTGGATGTAGCTCGCGTTTCATAACAGATCCAAACAAACGGAATAATGTAATTTGAGACGAAAAAATCGTTTTCTAGGCCTTGTTT